>CAWVNO010001477.1:0-82000 GCA_963930645.1 Salticus scenicus
ATTATTATTATTATTATTATTATTATTTCTCATCAAAATACCGACGATTTGATATAATTTTTAAACATCAATAAAATAAATTAATAATATTTATAAAAAATTAATATTTCCCATACTTTTTTAAAAGATAAATGAATTTATAATAAATTATTAAAATACAAATTAAAAGATTTTTTTTTTATATATATTTTGGTTCACATGGAGTTTAATATTCAAAAATATCTTCCATAAGGTTTATTTTTAGATACTAATTATTATTATTATTATTATTATTATTTTTTTTTTTTTTTTTTAAGAAAATATATGCTCTTGAAATCCTTCATGGAAATCCATAAACAAAAGCAATGATTTATCTGGAAACACTAACTTGAGTTATTTTTTTTCGCTACATCAAATGTTTGAACACAAATTATAATTATTTCAAACATTTAGTAAGTTTTAGGTATTAAGATAATTTCCATTATTATATCATTACCAGTCCGTCTGTGACGGCCTAGCGCTCAATTTTTACACATTTATTTCCAAATTTATTTTTCCTTGTGAGTTCAAATTACTAAATACTGGTCTACAGGATATTTAAAACAAATGACTTTGTCTCTTAAATTATGCTATTTATATGTTTTAGTTTCGAGCTCTAAATATCTTCAATTAATTAAAAATGACATCGTAATTCTTTAATTAAAATTTTCTAACCATGTGTCTATTTAATTATTTATATTACTCATTTCTCGTGACGTGGTTGAATTCTATATATTTAATTTATTATTATTATTTTCCCTGACATATTAAAAATCCGCAGATTATACAGATTGAATCAATGAATGAATCTTTCAAACCGTGCAAATCCTGGATAAATTTCAGTTTCTTTATCTCAATACATTGTTGCCTTTGTGATGTAAGTTATTCCGTTAAATTATTCTTTATCATTATTTTATTAAGTTTAAATGCACACATGGAAACCATGAATAAAATTGCAGTTTGTTTATTCCAATGCATAGTTTTAGCTTTTACATCATTTTTAACGTTAGTTCCGGGAAACTCGGGCTTTTATTATAAACAAGATTAAACCTATACCGTTTTTTCAGACTACCTAGTATGTGCCATATACTATTAGTCTATACAGTACCGTTTAAAAGGTAAAATACAAAAGTTTCGTTAATTTTGCGGTCTGAAGCGCTAGACCTGAAGCAGTTACGACCTTGATTTGAAGCAGCTTTAACAGAAAATATTATTATTGTTAATAATAATTAAACAGAAAATAAAAATGAAAATAAAAAATAATTTTCATAGCTTCGTTATGGATTACACAATGCTATATTATGACAGGTTTGACGCTTCCTAAAATGTTTATTATGTGTTAAACATGCAAATAATTTTTAATATATTCTCTTTTACTCCCCCCCCCCCCCAATAATAATAATAATAATAATAATAAGTAAATAAATAGGAAAAGTGCATTTTTATGTATATGCAATATATAGATTTATTTATTATTTATTTTTATCTTTTCATGAAAGAGTGATTTTAAATGTTTTCATTTTGCTTCAATTTATTTGCCTTAACTATTTGAGTTTATTTATTTATTTTTTTAATCTATCAAAAACTTTTTAAGATGTATTAAATAAGAAAACTTGTGTACAATCAATATTGAAACTAAAAACTTCCTCACACACCTTAATGCTTTTCCCATCAATGCAGTGGCACGTGTTCGCACCTGTGGAATTTTTCTTCCCCCATCTTTGTTTAACTCTTCAGTCCCATGAGTATGAAATTTTTATCTACCTCAGAATCCTAGAAAAACGGCAGAGATTTTACTTCCATTCACGGATTGAAAAAGAGTCGAAAGTACACAGCGGTTTCTTTTTCTATTCATATTAGCGGAAGAATGGATTATTCTCTGGTCAAGTTTTACTGCATAGAGGATGTGCAATATATTTTCCACGAAATGCCTGGTGCTATGGCCAAAACGAATAATTCTGCTTTCGAAACTTAATACACATTATAAGAATTCAAATTCACATAGGATTTATGCAATGTCATAAAGCATATATTATATTGTCTATAATAATAATAAAAACTCGATGCATTTTATTTTGCTTATTTTAAGATAGGAGACATGCAGGGTTTCTAACAACTTCATTTTATAAATTCCTTTTTTTTTTCAAAATTTCTTTTTTATTTACAAAAATTAACAATTAACTAAAGTGTAAAGTATGATTAAACCGCCGTGTTATAAAGAATATTATATATATATATATTATTCTTTATATAAATAACGTGTGTTTTATATTTTGCATGCAGTGCTTTGAATATATACACTGAAGTGACAAAAGTCATGGGATAGCAATATGCAAATATACAGATGGCAGTAGCATCGCGTAGAACAGGTATAAATGCGCAGTGCTTTCGCAGGGCTTTCATTTGTGTTCAAGTTATTCATGTGAAGAGGTTTTGACGTGATTATGACCGCACGACGGGAATTAACAGACTTTGAACGCGGAATGTTAGTTGGAGCTAGACGCATGGGTCATGCCATTTCGGATATCGTTAGGGAATTCAACATTCCCAGGTCCACTGTGTCAAGAGTGTGCCGAGAGTATCTAATTTCAGGCATAACATCCCACCATGGACAGCGCAGTGGTCGACCGCCTGCACTTAACGACCGAGACCGGCGACGTCTGCGAAGAGTTGTAAATGCTAACAGACAAACAACACTGCGTCAAATAACCGCAGAAATCAATGTGGGACGTACGAGGGACGTGTCCGGTAGGACTGTGCGGCGAAATTTGTCTTCCTTGGGCTATGCCAGCAGAAGACCGACTCGAGTGCCTTTACTGACAGCACGACATCGATTTCAGCGACTCTCGTGGGCACGTGAGCATATCGGTTGGTCCCTAGATGAATGGAAAACCGTGGCCTGGTCCGATGAGTCACGATTTCAGTTGGTAAGAGCTGATGGTAGGGTTCGAGTGTGGCGCAGACCCGACGAAGCCATGGACCCAAATTGTCAACAAGGCACTGTTCAAGCTGGTGGTGGCAGCATAATGGTGTGGGTTGTTTTTACATGGCATGGACTTGGTCCTCTGGTGCGACTGAACCGAACATTGACTGGAAATGGTTATGTTCAGCTACTTGGAGATCACTTGCAGCCATTCATGGACTTCATGTACCCAAACAACGATGGGATTTTTATGGATGACAATGCACCATGTCACCGGGCCACAACTGTTCGCGATTGGTTTGAAGAACATTCTGGACAATTCCAGCGAATGATCTGGCCACCTAGATCGCCCGACATGAATCCCATCGAGCATTTATGGGACATCATCGAGAGGTGTGTTCGTGCCCAAAATCCTGCACCATCAACACTTTCACAATTATGGACGTCTATAGAGACAGCATGGCTCAATATTCCTGCAGAAGACTTCCAACGACTTGTTGAGTCCATGCCACGTCGAGTTGCTGCACTTCGCCGGGCGAAAGGAGGACCGACACGATATTAAGAGGTATGCCATGACTTTTGTCACTTCAGTGTATATATACACATATAGCAGCTAATACAAACGGAATATGCAATTTAAAATATGCAAATATTCGTTCGATATTCAATCTTATCAAGAAAGAAACTAATTTTAAATGTCTGAAAACGAATAAAAAAGCAGTAAAACAAAAATGATTTCATAAATATAATTTAATTATGTAGCTGAGTCTTATTATTTCTGATTCAGACTGCCGCTCGTTGCGTGATTGTAAACACTACACACGCACATGTATTTGTATATACGCATATGTATATAATTTTAAATCATAGTAAAATTTAATATAAGAACAACATAATTAATGCCAATTTCATCCATATATATATATTTCTTGAATCATATCCAAACTTCTGTTAAATTTACCTTTTTTTTTTTTTTTTTTTTTTTCCTTTTTATAGTGAAATTTGCAAAACAACGCGTTAAAAATTAAGTATATTTTAAACATTTTTCTTTTCTTTTTTAAATTTATGAATTATAAATTGTCTTTTTTTTCTTCTGTTTTTTAACATTCTAAAAAAACAATTCATTTAAACATAAAATTAATGTGTTAGATGTTTAAATAATTTGTTTAAATTTGAATACTTCAATTTCAACAGTAATTTAAATTTTTTAAAGTAAAATTTATTTAAAACATTTTAATGCATAAATAATACATATACATGTATCACTGTATGAATAAATCTATCTTCTTAAACTGATAACAGTGTTTTTTTTTTTTTTTTTTTTTTTTTTTTTTTTATGTCATTGTGTAAGAATCGCTCTTTTAATGTAAGTATTTTTAACTATTTATTTTTTCAAAGCTTGATAAATGCAATGAAAAACAAACATTTTATAATAATTTTTAATTGTTATTACAGACAATATGCATTATTTCAGACAATATTTTTTCAACTTACGATATTTTCTTGCAAACATTTTTTCACTTTATTTATTTATTTTTTTTTTATTTTTTTATGTAAACATATAAATATCAAGATATAGTCAAATACAATAAAGAAAATAGTTTTGTAAACGTTTTAAAGTAATCGTGTGAGAAGCACTTTTTCTTAAATCCAATTATTTTTAAAAATCTTTTTTTTTTTTTCAATGGATATACAAACTTGATAAGATTTTTTTTTTAAACAAATGGTGTAGTAAAAATAAATAAAAAATGAAAATTAATAGCATTTCTTTTGGGTCGATATAATAACTTGAAAGAGCGATATATATACTGTTTTTCGGAACAAAACAATTGATATGAGGAAGGTTTTTTTTTTATTTATTTTATCTTTTATTTTCTTAAAAACACTTTTCTTTTCTTTTTTTTTTAATTAAAATAATCTAGAGGTTCTGCTTTTGTATTTAGTCTGTAGCCTGTACGCGAGCAAAACAAACTGGTTGAAACACGTGCGGGTGCGGTCACCGTCTCTAAATCTCTGGCAGTAGTCGTGATTGCGCATGCGCCTAGCAAGCACACCTGCTCAAGACACAGCACTCCAATCGGGTTTCTCCAATGGAAATTCTAGGGACGAAAATCCCTTGTAAGTGTTTCCGAAGGCCTTCCCAAGGGAAAAAGTCCCACGGAGGTTTATCCCGAGAACTACCTGTGTACTTTTATCCTTAGGAATGAAACATTAGGTTTTCCATCGGATTTCCCCTTAGAGGAGAGATAACCCTAGAGAGAGCATCCCCGAACGAAATCTTTTGCCAACATCGAAACCACGTGACTGGGGGACACCGTATTCGGACAGGGGAGTTTTTTACATGTATTTGAATGGGGATCTCTGCTATGCTACCGAAGAGATGGTGAAATACTTCGTTGCATTTGGTTCTAGAGAAAAATTTCTCAATGGAGAACCTATAACCTTTCACAGTCATATATATACTTCTAAAAAGTATTCATATAAAATCATAATATTAAAACAAATAGACTTTTTAATGAAGGAAATCCCAAATTATTTACATAATCATGTGTTTTATATACAGTTTTTTGAAAATTTATGGAAAAATAATTTATTATATTAATGTTTTTGAGTAGCTATATGTTTGATTTTTTCGTTTTTCATGATTTTTACTTATTATTTTCTTAAAAATTGAGAAATAATGAAAGAAATTTCACTTACATCTTTCAATCCAGATTTGGCGCGATTTGGCGAAATATTGAAATGTCTAATAAGTTTGATGCATGATTGTATTTTTGTGTTTTACGTCATTTTGCGGTGTTCAAAAAATAAATGATTGTATTGTTTGCAAAAAGCATAAACAAATATTTTTTATTTTTTATTTACAAATTAGAATTATTTTTTTTCCCCGTGTGTACTTTATTATGAATTTAGAGATTTTTGCGTATTGACGATCTGTCTGCATTTATAATGTTAGATTGAGAGAATAAAATTTGTCTCTTTATTTCTTACTAGGCAAAATTTAATCCCATATAAAATTAACAAATTGTTTCATATAAGAATTTTTATTTAAAAAATATTTTATTATTATAATTTATAAATATTATAATTTATAATTTGTTTACTTTGCTTTTCTAAGCTCTGTAGAATATAGTGTATTTATTTATTTATGATTATTTTCTTCTTCTTCTTTATTCAAAGGATTTGAAATGATAAGATTTATAAAAAATTTCGTCTTCCGGTTTTCAATGAATTTACAGTTTTGAGGTGATCTATACACGTTTGGAGCATTTTTAGAAAATATCCACCTGTCTCCTGTCCCTTCTGTGTGTGGGGGAGAGAGAGACCAAAAATTTGTGGCTTCTCTATATCAAGAAACTAATGCACTAATTTACTTCTTTTTTTTTTTTTTTTCAATCTTGAATTTAGTACCTATCAACTTCTTGTGAAAATCGCCCAATAAGTGGCACTGCTGTACAGTGATTTCTCTAATTTACGGGAATGCTGTGTCTCAGCTTCTGTTCCGTAAAATTACACGAAACTTGGTATGCGAGAGGATCATTACAGAAATTATGTCAATTCAATTTGAATACATATTGGTCGACAGGTGGCGCTGGTATGATGCAGCTTTTTTCCCTTGTGCAGAAAGGCTATATCTCAGCTTTTATAAGAAAATTAAGAAAAATGCATCGGAAACGTGTGTAATATCTTGTTCATGCATTTATTTATTTCATTATAATTATTTCTCATGGTGTATTTAAATTCGACCATTTAAATTTTTTTTTCCCTCTGATATACATTTATTTATTTACTATTTTTTTTTTTTTTTGTGGTTGTCTACTGCAAAACGATTACAAGGCATTGTTGATGTCTGAAACAAATTATCCTCTACCTTTTGTCCTAATGATAATAAAGTAAACATTTTTTCATTCAAAGAAGGGTATACTATTCAAAACGCAACAATACATTTCTTAGGATTTAAGCGTAACAAAGAATATTTTAAATAATTCAAAAATTAATGGCCCTTAAACCACATTATTATTATTTTATAATATACATTTTTTAAACCTTCATAAATGTACTCAATGTACAATGTACCTTGTATGTTATTTTCATTTAGCTTTCCTAAAGATAAAAACAGATGGAAATTACAGGAAGGTAAGATTTTAAGAGAAAAGGTTTTAAAGCCATTGACCATTCCCGCTTATGTTCAAAAAATTTCTTGACAGATAATTTTCATAAAAATAGATTTGGAAGCACTTGGTTAAAAAAGGATGCAGTACTAACTGTATTTAAATTTCCAGAGAATTGTTCCCATTTGCATTTGTTATAAAAATCAGATAGTCATTTTCACGTTTAATGACGGCTCGAATTAACATTTAAAAATTATTTATAACTAATATTTCGAACTATTCAAGTGAACCTAGCAAAATTATATTTGTAGCAGGTAAGATAATGGAGAAAAATGTTCTGTAATTTCGACAAAGTAAAAGATTTCTAACGGCGAGCTGTAGCCAAATATGGTTGCCTCCCTGTCACGTGACTAAGGTGAAAATCATTCAATGATGGCAAAAACTTTTCAACCCCACTTCTCCCTGCATGCGCTCTCTATCAGTATCTCTCCTCTAAGGATTTCCCACACATTTCCGTTTTCTTCCGGGAAGAATCTCGGATATATAGGGATATCCCAGGGAGTGATGTAGGGAGATCGTTGCTATATGGGATGAGAGATATTTCTATAAATTATATTTTAATAACTTTTGTTTCCACGAAATTTTAGGAAATTGAAATATGTTATATGCAAAAAAGAATGCTTTGCGAAGAATATAGCATGATTAGCCCAAAAATATCCAGTTAAATTAAGAGCTATTCATAAAAAAAATTGTTAGATATGTACTTTCGTTTACGTTAAGCGTTTTTAACACTTTCTAACATTTTTAACACTTTCCAATAATATTGAAAAGTATTTATGACTTCGTTTTGTCTGTCTGTCTGTCTGTCTGCCTATCTGTCTGCCTGCGCTCTAACTCCCGTAAATATTTATAAAATTTCTTGAAACTGATAAATGTTATTCAAGTTCAATATCGGACGTTCCCTATTGAAAATGGAGTTTATACCTCTATAATTTGTATACAGGGACACCCGAAAGTATTTCAAAGAACTGTATTCTGTGAGAGGTATTTCTATAAACAATATTTTCATACCTTTACTGTAGACATATCTGAATGAAATTGAAATATGTTATTCAAGTTCACTATTGGATGTCTCCTGTATAAAATGGAGGAATTACCACCATCTGTTTATGTACAGGGATACTCAAAAGTATTCCAAAGCATCGTGTTCTATGAGAGATATTTCTATAAATCAAATTTTAACAACTTTACTTTCCACGAAGTTTTTGGAAATTGAAATATGTTATTTATATGCACAAAAGAATGCTTTGCACAGAATATAGCATGATTAGCATTATATTTACAGGGTAGCACAAAAATATCCAGTTACATTAAGAGCTATTAATAAGCAATTGCTAGAATTGTACTTTCGTTTACATTAAGACTTTTTAACACTTTCTAACATTTTTTAAGTGAGAATATGATTTCAGTTTTGTGTATCTGCCTGTCCGTCTGTCTGTCTGGCTGTCTGTCTGTCCGAGCTCTATCTCCCGTAAATATTTATGGAATTTCTTGAAACTGATATATGTTATTAAAGTTTACGATTGGATGTTTCCTATTGAAAATGGAGTTTGTACCTCAAAAGTATTCCAAAGCATTGCGCTCTATGAGAGATATTTCTATAAATCAAATTTTAACATCTTTACTTTCCACGAAGTTTTAGAAAATTGAAGTATGTTATTTATATGCACAAAAAAAAAAAAAAAAAGATTTGCATAGAGTATAGCATGATTAACATTAGATTTACAGGGTGATACAAAAATATCCATTTATATTAAGAGCTATTAATAAAAAATCCTAGAATTGTACTTTCGTTTACATTAAGCGTTTTTTATTTGATTTCAGTTTGTGTATCTGTCCATCTGTCTGTTTGTTTTTCTGCCCGCGCTCTAACTCCTGTAAATATTTATTGAATTTCTCGAAACTGATATATTTTATTGAAGTTCACTATCGGATGTTCCATATTGAAAATGGAGTGAATATCTCTTCTGGTTTGTGTACAGGGACACAGGGACACAGGGACACAGGGAATCATTTGAAAGCATTGTGTTCTATGAGTGTTATTTTTATAAATATTTTCCCTATAGAATATATCCCATTTAAAATGACATTAATAGGTCCTGTATAACTAGTTTGTTTACAGGGACAAAAAAAAAAGCCACTGCATTACGCTTTAGGACAGAATTTTTTGAAAGTTATATTTAAAAATCTTTCTACTGTAAAAATCATAAAAATATTGAAGTGTATTGTTAATAATCTAAAATAATGTTTTTTGTAGAATATGATATGATTATCTCTCTGATTTACAGGGCTACACTAAATCATTCAGAGAGATCAAAAGCTGCAATTATAAAGTAATGCCTGCGTTTTCTTTTGCGTTAAGCCTTCTTAACTCTCTCAAAATGCCTAAGAGTAATTTTAAAATGAATTAGTCTATCTGTATATTTTTCAGTCATTCTGTCTGTTGTGTGATAACGTAGGCAAAGAATATTAAAAGTTATTCGATACAACAATTACGTACAGTTGGAAGGTGTTACTAATCAATGCGCACTGCATTATTTTTCTTTCTTGTTTTTTTTTTTTTTTTTATAACACGCTAACATCTTTTTAAAACTCATTAATTTTAGAATAATTACATTTTTCTGTTTTTCGTACAGATGCAGAGTGAATGCATTATTCAAAAATTTTGTAAATACAAATACAAATGTGAATAAGTAAATAAATAAATAAAATAAAATAAAATTATAGCAAACTGCCAAATCATATTAGCTTATTATAGATTTACTCATTATTGCCGAAATGTCAGTGGAGGCCTCCCTGTTGAGCCTCAAAAGGTTTTTGGGTTCCGGATGTGTGTCTGTTTGTGTTTGTCAGTTTGTTTGTCACACGATAGCGGCCGCAAAAACCACGCTATTTACTTGCCATTTGGTATACATGTTTATCAGCCCAACGGAATTAGCTGTATAGTTTTGGGCGTGTATTGCATTTTTAGTTCGTGTACAGGGACACGCCAATTTTTTTCTTATAATTACGGCCTACGGGTAGAATTTGTATGTACCACCATAGCGGCCACAAAATCCCCCTATTGACTTGCAAATTGGCACACACGTCCCGGTTGTATATAGAAATAGCTGTATAATTTTTTTTTATGTCTATATTGTTTATCGATTGTGTACAGGGACACGCCAAAATTCTTATCATTACGGCATATCAGGTGAATTTCGTTTAAACGCATTTTAACACCATTACTTTTTCATAAAATAAAATAAAATAAATAAATAAATTAGCATACATTACTGAGAAGCTTAAACTTTTTTTTCCGAAGAAAATATGTGCTCTTAGGCTTCCTAATTAATGTACAGGACTTTAGAAAAGTGTTCTGACAATGTCACATAATTATCCGAAATATGTCAAATTTCGAACAATTATTCATGGAAAACGTAGAATAAGCTGAATTGTTTTTACTGGTGTATACAATGTTTATGGTTACTTTACGGAGACACACAAAATAATTTCGTGACATTCGAGCCTATGGACAAATTTTTATTTAAAAGCACTTTACTGCGTGCATGCGGCATTGAACATTATGGAATTAACATACATTATAAAGATGTTTAAAAGCATGCTTACTCTAAATAATGTATATGTATAGACTAAATAGTATATTTATGGGACCACACAAAATAATTCCGATGACGTACTGCAATCATCCAAATGGTGCCCAATTAGGTTGAAATATTAATGAGTTATAATTAATTAAATAGGTGTATTTTTTGTGTGTATATAGTTACTGTAGCTCCTTTTCCGGAATACATAAAATAATTTCGTACTTTTACGGTCTATCGTCAATATTTTTTAAAAATCTATTTTAACATGGTTACACACTAAAAAAATAACGAATTTTATTGGAACTTTAAAGAATGTTTTTCAGTGGAAAAGTGTGGGCATAGAATTGGTTATTCATTTACAGTGTTACACAAAATAATTCCAATATGTTATGTAATCATTTTGCATGAAATTTGCTACAAGTATTTATGAATTACAGGGAATTAATACAACACAATCAGTTATTAGGAATACATATATATATATATATATATATATATATATATATATATACACATATATACAAATACTTATAGAAAGAGAAATACAGCGGGGGGCTTGAGGGGGGCGGCCGCAACCCTCAGAAATGTTTTTGCTTATGTAGGAAGTCAATTGATTCAATATATATATATATATATATTATAAAGAATAAATAAAAATGCTCTGTTGAATTATGTGTGATGCAAGTAGGACGTTGAAGCTCCTGATCTGTAGATCCACTAGATAATGGCATTGTTATTTGTACATTATACTATGTACAATTATGTTACTCCAGTAGCACATAACGTTGTTTTAACTTTGTTATAACTAAATTTTCACTCTTGAGACTTATTTGCAACGCTATAACAAAGTTATGTGCTATCTGGGTTATGTACATAATACTCATTGTTAAATGCACATTTATATTAAATATTCATCTTACTATTGCACAGGGTGGTTATAATTAAACTTCCCCTGTAAACAGCATCCTACAACGCAAACGGGTGAACGGAAATTCGGTATATAGACTATACACGAAATGCGCTCACGGAATTTCGAAAAAAAAAAAAAAAAAAAAGTTCCAAAATGCCCACCAAAAGGCGCCTTTTCCAGAAAACCATTAAATGTAACACAATAAATCACCAATACGGAATACAGAAACAATATTAACAATCCAGAACAAGATTTATGAGCAATAAAATGTTAAACCGGGAAAGGCTGTCAGTTCTAAGAAAACAAATATCGAGATTGCATGCTTGCGAAGAAGAGGAAGATTTGTGCAGAACACGTTAGGTTATAAAACTTTTGCAGACGTTGTCATGTTTCATGTCAGTGTTTCCGGCTGTAATGATGACGGTATCTTTAGTTGAACGTGCGTTACTGGTGAAACTGTTTTACGAAAACAAGGGGAATGCTTCTGCTGCAGTTCGTGAATTCCTTCGTATAAAGAACCTACGGCGTGGACCAATGTCTACTAAAGATATCCTGGCCATAATTAAGAGATTTGAAGAGACGGGGAAATTAGGAGTTCAACCTGGAAGTGGCCGTAAATCTCTCACACCGATACTTGTTGATACCGTCAAGACAGCTGCTGCGGCACAGTCACAGACATCAGAGTTTGGGTGCATAGCACGCGTGAAGTTTCTCGACAGACAGGCTGTTCTTACAGCACTGTCCGAAAAGTGCTCAGAAACATACACTACTTCCCATACAAGATCCATCATACCCAAAAGCTGTTTGATAGGGACAAGCCACGACGTCTCTCATTCGCAGTCAGTTTTCTCAATAGAATTACTGTTGATCTGCCATGTCCTTGGAATACTCTGTGGAGCAAAGAGGCTCATATCTGTTTTTGATTTTTTTTTCTTTTCAAAATTCCGTGATCTATCCAGTGTATAGTCTGTATACGAAATTTCGTTGCATTCCGTTCACCCGTTTGCGCTGTTTATAGAGGAAGTTTAATTATAAATACTCTGTATGTAGAAGACATACAATAGTAAGATGATATTTAAACTGAATTATTGCATTATTAACTTTATTTCAAAATCATAATTATTTGATATTCTTGATATAACAGTCATTCTTCATTCATTAAAATGTATACCCCCCCCCCCAAAAAAAAAAGCGCAATTTGCTGATTTTAATATTTTTAACGTATGCTAGATATTTTAGTCTTCACATAGATTTCTACATCATTCCTGATTCCTGATTAATTTATATGTCTTGATTCAATTGAATAATGCATTGCGTCCAATCTCTTTATAATTGACTCTATTTAGCGGAATTAATGCTCATAAACTCAATTCTTGATGATTCTATGTACTGTTTAATGAAGAGAGAAAGTTTACGCACTCCTTCGCTTTTGTAGAATGGCTGACTTATTGCTTTATTCCGCATTCTCGTGAATATCAAAGGGTACTGTTATAACAAGTTGTTGAGACTTTCCAAGCTTGTCTTATAACTAAGCTCGTTGCTAAAGTACATTAAGATGATGTATCTTTAACATAAATTTACTATTTATAATTTTCTTAATTATAAAAGCCTTGAATTTACGGGGGTTACAATAGAAACTGATGCCGTAGCACATAGAAGAATTTAGTGAAATATAGAAAATGTAATTTTATCCATGTTTTTAAACGTTAAATCTGTCTATTTTTAAGTTTAATTTAACAGAACAAATAACGTCAAAACTGCAAAAATGTACTGAGAAAATAAAAATAAATAAATTTTCAGTGATTTTAAACTTATATATACAAATAAATAAAATAATTAGTAAATATAAAGAAATCAGATTTAAAAAAAAGTATCGTTTGCATTATATAGGGCTAAGCAGATTTGTTATAATGTAAAAGATAATGTTATTGTTCGCAAAACAATTTCTTGCAAGAGGACATTAAACGATTGAAACATGAGTGGAAGTATTAAAATTGGGGTATATATATTTAGATGTTAAGTAAACTAGCAATCACTTTAATAAGTTTGTGCATTCCCTTATATTAATAAAGCACGGTTAAATTTTAAATAATCGTTCTGTCATTGTTGGGTCATGGCTCGTACAGACCCATACCTATTTCAAAAGCTTTCTACACCCCCCCCCCCCCCCTTTTTTTTTAACAATATATATAGATATATATATATTAATTTATTTAAATTCAATTTTATAACATATAAAGCCATTGATGGAGAAATTTAAGCAACTTCAGAAACCATGTGAAATCTGTTGATTATTTAGTACGACATTAGGTCACTGTTTCTTATTTGGCGAACATGGTTTGCTAGGATAATGGGCAAGCACCAAAATTTAAAAGAGATTGATTTAGAAATATTGGATGCTGTAAGAGATTATTATACTATGGGGCACAGGTCGACTAGTATAACAATCGTGTTATTTAATAATTAATTTTAATTCAATCTTGTTTTTTTAATATATTAAATTGAGCAACTATTT
Organism: Salticus scenicus; assembly: GCA_963930645.1. Lineage (NCBI taxonomy): Eukaryota > Metazoa > Arthropoda > Arachnida > Araneae > Salticidae > Salticus > Salticus scenicus. The sequence continues at coordinate 14,126 of CAWVNO010001477.1, forward strand.
TCTTTTAAAAGAATGAAACATTCTGATAAATATATAAAAAAATCAGTATAAATGTGGGACGCATTTCTTTTACCAGTCAACAGATGGCGCTGCCTCCGATGCCCATCTTTCTACGAGATGACGAACAGGAGTCAGTTGGGATCTGTCTACCATGGAAAGCTGTTGAGACCGTCAGCGCGGATGCTGATGTGGACATTTTCTTCTAATTAGAGCTTGTAATTATCTTAATAGTTGGGTGGAGCCATGGATGGCTCATTACTTCAATCTCACTGTTTGATAGCACGAGTAGGTGCTTAAATGTTCCTTTGTTATAGTTATTCTGATGAAGTGAACTTCTGATGTTCTGCATATCAAGCCGAAGAACCCGTTCTTGGTTAATAATGGAGATTCTGCTGTTATAATAATATTTATGTGTAATTTGTGTTTTGTGTGTCTTCAAATAAATGTCCCGTTACCTAAGTCGCATCTCATCATTGCCCCACCTCTAGACGCCCAGCCAAGATTCTACAAGCGATGTTAAGAACACCAACAAGTTATAGAAGGTAACTTTTATATATTTATCATTCTGTTAAAAAATAAACAAAAATGAGTAATGCATAAAATGAAGCATGAAGATTTTAGTACAGTTTTGAATTATAGAAATTAATGAAGAAATATTTTTAAGAATAACAGTTCTGGTTTCATTTTGCATGATTAAGATGAAATAAAAATATCACTTGACAAAATTGAATAGAAAAAGAATTAATTATGATTAAAAAACATGATTCTGAATTATCTTTTATAATTTTGTTTATTATTTTTTGATTAAGATGACAACATTATTTTAAAACGAAAGTGAAAACAATAATTAAATAAAGAATAATAATGGTGATATTATATGAAATATGTGTAATAATTGACAAATATATAAGTTGTTCTAAATATTCTGTTGACTAATACAAATTGCTCTGAATGTGCTTATTTAAAAATCATGATAATTTTGATTTAAGAACAAAAACCATAGAATCACTTTTAAGAAAAATGTTCTCATATTGTTTGGATTCTATTTAATTATTATATCAATTTGGTAGAAATATTGAAATATTTTTTGGTATAAGCAATTATTTGGAGTTATAATGGCACAAAACGTTTTACAAGGTATTAGAAAGGTAGATTTAAAAATAATAGCTGAAGAATTATGCCTAACTGTTCCGGCAGAAGCTAAAGTATTTGAAATCAAAACTTTAATTGAGAGTTCTGACATTTACAATAGTAAAGTTCCATGACGTCATGAAGTGGTATTTGACAGGAGATAGGTGGCAACAGCCAAGGAAGAGAGAACGGAGTTGGATGGAACGAGGGAAGGACATGTTTAGAGTTCGTCCGAGAAGATTATTCTTATTTGCGTTTTAAATGTTTTTATATATGTTTTGTGCGTTTTTAGTAATGTGTTATTAAACGTTTCGTCTTTCAAGTATCATGTCTTTCATTTCAAAGCCATGACAATTCATTTAAATTTTAAGTGATGATGTCTCCAATCAAGCAGAGACCAAGGATCGAATTTTACTGGCGCAGCCTTTTAGTAGGATAGAAAAGGATACCTAGAAAATGGGGAAGGTAAGAGCATTCGTGTATATGCCCAAATATTTTAAGTGTACATTTTAAAAAATGTTTTTTTTTTTTTTTTTTTTTATAACATAAAATGAAAATAGAACGTCAGTTCTAATATTTTGAATATGTTCGATATTAAGCACGCCAGTGCAAAATAAATATTCGATAAGAAGCACGCTAGTGCAAAATAAACATTCGATAAGAAGCATGCCAGTGCTAATTCTGTGTTAAAAAAAAAAAAAAAAAAAATTGTTGGTATTATAACGTAAAATTATATACATAATAGAACGCCAGTTCTAAGCTTTTGTTCTCAAATACATTCGAATAAAGTTCACGCCAGTAAATGTCAATTTTAATACAGTGTGAATGTATTAAGTGTATTATATTTTACGCTGGTAAATAACAGCATACAATGTCACGCCAGTGATTGTTAATTTTAATACAGCGTATATGTATTAATTACATTTATTTACGACAGTGAATAAAAGTTTAATATTTCACGCCAGTGAATATTAATTTTAATACAATGTATTCTTTTTTTTTTATTTACTTCAAAAAATATAGAGTTGTTTATCTGTTAAATATCTACAACTGTAGATCTTGATATTTTCCCTCTCAGTTTGATATATATACATATATATATATATATTTGTTTGTTTGCTCTCCGAAATATAGAGTTAAAAGTATTTTGTGTGATGAAATAAATAAGAGTAAATATCGTATTTTGCTCCTGAAATTGGAATTTTTTTTTTAAATATTTATATTTTAATGAATGTACCTAATATGAAATATATATGAGAGTTGATTCAATTTAGTTATTAAGTGCTGAAATTACACAAATAGTGTTTTGTTTATTTCATTTAATAACGAGCCATAATAAATTAGTTTGTTTTCGAACGAAATAGCTAATGCTGACGAAAATCGTCTGCGTTATTATTATTTTATTTTTTTGTTCCATTTCATTATTTTATAGAAAGAGTAATTTTTTTTTCTTTTCTGTGTTTATGCTTATGACAAATGGTAATTATATAAAAAGTGTTAAAGATTACATTTTTTTTTATTGTTTATTTTTTTTACAAACGTTGAAGTAAGCTTATGATAGAAATGTTTGTTTATTCATTTCAACTGAAATAAAAGTGTTGGTTTCAATAAAAAAATAAATTGGATAAATAAGAAAAGAATTTTATTTTATATTTCATTGCGTAAGGAAATGTAAATATGCACGACAGTGTGTTTTAAATTATTTCTAATGCGGGAAAATATCATTCATGTATTTTTAAAGTCAATTTGATTCATAAGCTAAGTAAAGAAATTTATATAGATATCAATTGATTTAGGTATAAATTATGGGTTTTGCGTATGGTATATAAGTTTATTTCCATTAATATTTAACAAAGTCTTTTAATCAGCACCACCTTGAGGAATTTTGCTAAGTTTCTCGTTCAGAAAATTTAGGGTGCATAAGATGGCATATTTGGGTCGCGCAAAGAAAGAGGATTTGAAATTGTTGGCTGTGGAGCTGAATCTTCAGGTCACGAATGAAATGACTGTAAGCGATTTACGCAAATTAATTACCAAAGATAAAGAATATGACGAATAGTTTACTAAGAATCAGCTCGACATTATTATCGAAGATAGGAAGCTCCATGAGAAACAAGACGCTGAAAAGCAATTCCAAGAGCAAGAGATTGAAAAACAAAAACGCGAATATGAATTTGAGTTAGAAAAAATCCGTTTGGAAGCTGAAAAGTTTAAAGTAGCACCGATTTCTGAAGTTAAGAGTAGTACGCAAGATTTAACAAAAATCGTTCCAAAATTCGAAATGAGAGATGAAGATATACTGCTGTTCTTGACTTTGTTTGAGCGTCAAGCCAAGAGAATTAATCTAGATAAATGTAACTGGGTGTCAGCTCTTTTAGCTCTTATGCCAAAAGAAATCACTCAATTAATAGCTCGTAAATCAGAAGAAGAATTTGACGATTATGATTATATCAAAGGTTTATTATTAAAACGATTTAAATTAAGCCCTGAACATTTCAGACTAAAATTTGTGAAAGATCAGCGAAACCCTACTCGATCTTGGCGAGACTTTGTTTTCGAAATAACAAGCTACTTTGAGGAATGGCTTGAAGGAGTTGCAGTAAATGATTTTGAAGGATTGAAGAATCTTATGATTACGGATCAGTTAAAAAAACGCGTTCCCGTTGATATCCGAGAACATTTCGTCGATGACTGGGCTAAGTTACTTGTTCCGGGTATTTTAGCTGATAAGTTGGATGAGTACGAAAGTGTACGATTGAATGCTAAGGGACCCGGTTTGGGTGATATGAAACATACAGTCGGCTGCAAAATTATTCGAGCACTAGCCAATAATTCCTATATTTAAAAAGTACACTTAAGACTGTTTTGCTAAGTAAATCCTTGTCGAATCATGTTCTTAGACTGATTAAGAACATGACTCGACAAGGATTTATTTAACAAAGCTGTATTAAGTGTACTTTTTTTTGGCAAGGATTATTGCTAGTGCTCGAATAATTTTGCAGCCGACTGTAGAACAACTAGTGATTACAAACCTGATTTTAAAGACTTTAGCAACAAACAAAAAGAAGAACAGCCATCTCGGAAATTTAGGACATCATTTCCTCCAAGAACTGATCAAAATACAAGTTTTAAACCTACTTGTTTTACGTGTGGATCTGTGGGGCATTTATCTAGAGTTTGTCCCAAGAATTCCAAGAAAACATCAACTCGTAACGCCGTAAGTAATGTGGTTGAAGCCAAAGACAGCGAACGAAGTTGTAACTGCTAAGGTGTCAATTCCTGTGTCAACCTCTATGCCGATTAAAGATGGAATTGATGATTTGAAATACGTAAATATCAAATGTGGAGAAAAAGTTTTGAAGGCAATAGTGGATACTGGAGCACAAATTTCAGTCTTACGTGCAGATTTAGTTGATGCCGACTTTGGAGAAGGGGATGGAACAATCCAAATTATTTCGGCTTTCGGTGAAAAAGAAGTAGCTGCTCTAAAGATTTTTGACCTAATGATAGATGATGGGAAACACGGCAATGTACCTGTAACTTGTGCAGTGTCGAAGAAACTTGTGAATGATATGATAATTTGTTCAACTGCCTATGAAGTTTTAATGGAGAATTTAGAATTAAATGGATGTATGAATCATGTACTTGCAAAATTAAATGAGAGCATTGAAAAAGAAAATCTGGAAGAACATGATGAAAAGAAGAACATCTCAACGTCCCTTCAACTTAATGCTGAGATTACCGATGATGAAAGCAATGGAAATAAAGAAGATTTTATAAAATTACAATTAGATGATGAAGATTTAAAGAAATCCTGGTTTTGTGCCAAAAATGGGAAGAATTCATTTAAAATTAGTAATGGAGTTCTTGTCCATTCAGAATGCTTATGTGGAGAAAATGTTGATCAAGTTGTTCTGCCCACATGCAAAAGAAAAGAAGTTCTTAGGATGGCACACGAAATACCATTGGCTTGTCATCTAGGCGAACAGAAAACAAAGCAGAGAATAAAATATTCATTTTATTGGCCAAGTCTCAAAGAAAACGTTAAAAAATTTTGTGAAAATTGCAAAACCTGCCAATTACGCAGAACAGTTTCCTATAGGGATCGTATACCGATACAACCCATTGTTAGGCCAGAAATTCCATTTGAAGTCTGGAGTTTGGACTGTATTGGACCTTTAGAACCCCCGTCTCGAAGAGGACATAAATATGTGATTTGTGCAGTTGACTTATGTACTAGATGGGCTGAAGCTATTCCCGTGACTAACATCAATGCTAAAACAACTTCCAATAATCTGATGAGAATATTTACACAGACAGGGTTCCCCAAAGTAATATGTACAGACCAAGGTACTAATTTTACTGCTAAATTAAATGAAGCATTTGTGGAACTTCTTGGAGTTTTTCCGAGGTTTGCAACGCCAGGTCATCCAGAAAGAATGGGTGCAGTGGAACGTTGGAATCGAACATTGAAAGATATGTTAAATAAAAATATACAGGAATATGGATCTAACTGGGATTTGCATCTTCCATATCTACTTTTTGCTTACAGAGAAGTTCCTCATAGTAAGACAAGTGTTTCTCCGTTTCAGTTAGTTTATGGGCGTTTGCCTCCTGGACCATTGTCACTATTGAAAGACGTATGGACTGGTGAGAGGAAAATTCCCACTTCAGTTTCCGTATCAATTGAAAAATATATATCAGAACTAGTTGAGAAACTAAGAAAAGCACATGAAATTGCATCAGAATATGCTCAGGATTCTCAAGAAAGATATACTTCGCGGTATAATTTGAGAGCAAGAGATAAACAGTTTAATGTTGGTGATAAAGTACTAATACTAGTTCCTTCATCTTCGCATAAATTACTTAAAACTTGGATTGACCCAGCTACTGTTGTTGAAATCACTAGACCACATTCAGCCTTAGTTGAATTAGAGAATGGGTCCAGAAGAGAACTGCATTTTAAGAAGCTCAGACCATACGTTGCTCGAATTGACCATGTTGGCCTAATATTTGATGAAGATAAAAATTTTGGTGATATTCATTATGCACCATTCGGAAATGGATGCTTAACCCCTAAAGAAATAGCGAACCATATTAATAGTTTAGATTTAAATTTTGAAAAGAAAAATGGTTTGAAAAATGTGATATGCAAATATAATAATGTTTTCAGCACTAAACCCGGAATCGCTAAAGTAGAAGGACACAGTGTCCGCGTTACTAGAGATTGCTGTCCTAAAAGACTACGTCCGTATAGAGTACCGATAGTTATGCAAAAGGAAGTGGATCGACAGATTCAAGAATTACTTACACTTGGACTAATAGAACATAGTAACAATGAATGGGCTCATCCTGTCGTTTGCGTTGCAAAAAAGGATGGAACTGTTATGTTATGTGTTGATTTTCGTTTATTGAACAGCTATACCATCCCAGATGCATACCAAATGAAGATTGCCAATGATCTTATTTACTTGATTGGTAATTCGCAGTTTATTTCTATTCTAGATCTCACGAAAGGTTACTGGCAAATACTTATGAAAGAAGACAGCAAACATTATACTGCTTTTACTACCCACTCAGGGCATTTCCAATGGAATGTCATGCCATTTGGTATGAAGAACGCTGGTAGTGCATTTCAAAAATCTATAGACAAAGTTTTAGAGTGTCATAAAGATTATTGTCGTTCCTATATCGATGATGTTGCAGTATTTTCTACCACTTGGAGTGAACATATAACACACTTGAAAGCAGTTCTCAAAACATTCCAAGAAGTTGGTCTTACAGTTAATTTAAAGAAATGCGATTTCGGAAAGAATGAAGTGAAATTTTTAGGCCATATTATTGGATCAGGAAGACATACACCCGATCCCGAAAAAACCGAAGCTATCAGAAAAATTTGCAGGCCTATCACCAAAAAAGAACTTCGTAGTTTAATTGGTTTGGCTGATCATTACCAGGAATACATTCCAAATTTTGCTTCAGAAATTCTTCCCTTGACTGAATTAACAAAGAAAAGCGTACCTAATGAAATTCCCTGGTCTGATGCCCAAGAAACAGCTTTTCAAAATTTGAAACACCATTTAATGAATATGCCATCTCTATATACGCCTAATATAGCAAAGCCATTGAAATTGTACACTGATGCTTCTAGCAAAGCTATAGGAGCATGTTTATCTCAGTCGGACGATTCTGGCAAAGAACATCCCATTGCTTTTTTTTAGTAAAAAACTGTCTCCGTGCCAAGTCAAATGGTCAACGATCGAACGAGAGGCTTACAGTGTGCTGACTGCTCTACGAAAGTTTGATACTTGGCTCTTCGGTGCAGAAGTCGAAGTAATTTCCGATCACAATCCTCTGACTTTTCTGACCCAAACAATGCCACACGGTGCAAAGTTAGCACGTCGGGCTTTAGCTTTGCAAAGATATAATCTAAAAATTACGTATAGGAAGGGGAAAAATCATGGCAATGCCGATTCTTTATCTAGACTTCCTTAAAATATTTTAATAGTATTTCAGTTGTATCTAATTATTCAAATTTAATTTACCTCGTGATATACTATATAATTCATGTGCATATTATAAGGGTTGTTTGTAAGATATTTAATGTTAGATCTATTATTTGTGTGTATTGCTGTTGTTGTTTATTGCTGAATATACCATGCATCTATTTTTTTTTTCTTTGGGCATATGCAGAAGCTCTTCCTAAATATTTTATGATATATGCATTTTTTTATAAACTCTTGATATAAACTTTTAGGATCTACATATATGAACATTTACTTTATAAACTTTTTCTGAAAAGAATTTTTGTGGTACCTATATGAACATTTTCTTAGAAACTCTTAGTGTTATCTGTTGGTGTTCTTCCTATATGAAAAACTTATATCAAAAACTATTCAGCATTATCATGAATGTGAACGTTTGTGTAGAAACTCTCTATATCATGAAACAGTATCTAAGTTTGGTAGCATCATAGTCACCCCTCTGACGTATGAGCTCAAGGAGGGATGAGTAAAGTTCCATGACGTCATGAAGTGGTATTTGACAAGAGATAGGTGGCAACAGCCAATGAAGAGAGAACGGAGTTGGATGGAACGAGGGAAGGACATGTTTAGAGTTCGTCCGAGAAGATTATTCTTATTTGTGTTTTAAATGTTTTTATATATGTTTTGTGCGTTTTTAGTAATGTGTTATTAAACGTTTCGTCTTTTAAGTATCATGTCTTTTATTTCAAAGCCATGACAATTCATTTAAATTTTAAGTGATGATGTCTCCAATCAAGCAGAGACCATAGATCGAATTTTACTACAATAATGATTTAGAATCTGTTAGAGGTGTTGTTAAAATGTTAGTAGAAGAGCAAAAGTTGAAATCTTTAGAAGAACAAACCAAAATAGAGATAGAAAGAATTAAATTATCCCAGTTACAAAAAGAAATAGAGCTTCAGAATTTAAAATTACAAGCTGCAGCAAATAATTCTAGTAATAATGCTGAGCAACCAAATTCGGAAACTACCTCACAGTTCTTAGAGAATTTAATTGAAAGCATAAGAACTCTAACCATTTCTGTACCTGAGAAACCGGAAGCTTTGCACTTATTTTTTCAATCACTTGAAAAAGCATTCATTTCTAAAAATGTACCGTCTAAATTGAAATCGGAAATATTGATTAATTTATTGGGAGATGAATGTAATCAGGTTCTTGCGTACGTAACCACCGAAGAAATTAACGATTATGAAAAAGTTAAGGAATTAATTTAAAGAAAATTTCAACCAACGCTGCGTGAATGTTTAAGTAATTTTAAAAATGCGCTGCGGAATCCGTCAGAATACCATGTTCAGTTTGCTTCCCGTCTAAGCGCGTATTTTGATTACTATTGTAGATTGAGAGGATTGAGAGGAGTGAACGATGTTAAGCAATTGTGTGATCTTATAGTTTCTGATAAGTTATATGAAACGTTGGATTCTAGAACTAAGGAACACATCAGCATTAGAGAAGATCAAAATTGGTTTAAACCCAATGAATTAGGTCGAGAGTGTGATTTATTCTACTCTTCTAGAGGGAAATCGTTAATTGAAACTATAATAATACGCGAAATGGAAGTTTAGAGAATAAGCGGTTTGTAAACAAAAATCCTTTTAGAAAGGCACAGGCACAGTATAATCATAAAGATCCCATAATACTACATTCGGAGCCTGACCAAACTCACGAAAACATTAAAGAATGTGTTACATTTGTGGGGCTAAAGGGAAAACATTTCATTTCGCTAGAGTCTGACCTCAACGTGTTGCAGGAAAAAAGGAATTCCGGGAAAATCTTCCAACGAACTCAGTAGTTCAATCCAAAACGAATAATAGTTGTCCGATTGATCTAATTGTTAATGAGCTTGAAAATGTTGATATTTTGGTGGATGATATTCCACTTAAAGGGTTGAAAGATTACAGGGTCTTGAACTTTAGTTGTAAATAAAAACATCATTCCACATACTAAAAATGTTATTTCTTTAACCACACTAGTTATCTGCTTTAATGAAAAGAAAAATGCAAATCTAGCTGAATTTAAAATATCTTTGCCTAATCGTGATTCAGTAAATATAATCGGTGCATTATGTAACAATTTCTCATGTGACGTAATTCTGCTTCATAATATCTTTCATATTCCGAAACAACAAAATAAAAAGGAGACGGATGTTTCGAATTCCAAAGACGAAGGGGGGGGGGATTGTTTTCCAATTTCGGGGGAAAGTGATACCAATGAAGCAGATGTGTGTTCTTTTTCTTTATTTGATCGAAGAGAAAATGAAAGAGATTCTTTTCTTTTCAAATACGTGCAACTTTTCAGAAGAAACAAAATTCGATGTCAGTCACGTTTTAGATAAATCGTTAAAAGAGGATTAAGCGAGTTAATAAAAAATTATAAGCCAGTTAAAACAAAAACCACTGATTTAAAAATGTCGATCGTTTTATCTGATGATACACCAGTATATTTACGTTCTCGCAGGTTGTCATTTGTAGAGAAATTAGAAGTCGATAAACAGATTGACCAGTGGTTGAAAGATGGTATAATTAGAGAAAGTACGTCAAATTACGCTTCGCCATTAGTGGTGTGTAGGAAGAAAGATGGAGGAATAAGGTTATGCTGTGATTATCGTATTTTAAATAAGAAAATTGTTAAAGATAAATACCCGTTGCCAGATATTGAGGATTTATTTGATAGGTTAGGGGAGGATAAAGTCTTTTCGACACTAGATTTAAAGAATGCGTTTTTACAAGTTGATGTAGAGGAAAAAAGTAGGAAATATACAGATTTTGTGACCGATAATGCCCAGTATGAGTTTCTAAAAGTTCGATATGGGTTATGTAATAGTCCCTTAGTATTTCAGAGATATGTAGATTATGTGTTTTAAGATCTATTAAAAGATGGTACTGTAATTACAACTATTATTTAGACGATATAATTATTCCATCTAAAGATGAGAATGAAGGGTTAGATAAATTAAAACGTGTGTTAGAAAGGGCATCAAAATTTGGTCTAGAATTAAATTTAAAGAAATGTCAGTTCTTGAAACGAAAGAATGATTTCTTAGGTCACATAATTGAGAATTGCACGATTAAACCCTCGGTAGAAAAAACTCTTGCAGTCCAAAATTTCCTAGAACCCCGTAATGCTAGGGAAGTGCAGAGTTTCTTAGGTTTAACGGGTTACTTTAGAAAATTTATTCGTTCATATGCCAACATAGCCAGACCCCTTATTAATTTTTTACATGCTTCCACTCCATTTAAATTCGAGTAAGAGCAGAAATTGGCTTTTCAAAAGCTGAAAGATATCCAATACATCTGTGTTACGGCTTTTTAAACAAGGTTATAAGGTAGAAATTCATACAGATGCATCTAAATTAGGATTCGGTGCTATCTTATTACAACAAGACGACGATGGACAATACTATCCTATCCATTATATGAGTAAAAAGACCTCGGTACAAGAAGAAAAATACTGCAGTTATGAGTTGGAAATGTTAGCGATAGTTGAGGCTCTTAAAAAATTTAGGAACTATTTATTAGGCAGTAAATTTAAAAATTATACTGATTGTCAAGCGTTCACAAAAACTTTAAATAAACGTGAATTGACACCTAAGGTAGCCAGGTGGTCTTTACTGCTACAGGAATTCGATTATGAAGTAGTACATCGTCCTGGTAAACAAATGCAGAACGTAGACGCACTTAGCCGACACCCTGGTATGGCTGTAACTACTGATACTCTCACTCGTCGTATTGCTACTGCTCAAGAAAATGATGAGTAGATTAAAACAATGAAATCTCTTTTACAGCAGAACCAAAATGACGAATATGTGTTAAAAAATAATATTTTATATAAAGTGTTAAATGATAGGGATGCACTAGTTGTCCCAGAAACCATGCAAATTGAGGTCGTAAAGAAATGTCATGCTCTAGGACATTTTTCGGTTAATGAAACGGAAGAGTTAATTAAAGGAGACTACTATTTTTCTAATATGAAAAAATGTATAGATAATGTTGTAAAAAGTTGTATAGACTGCATACTCAAAAATAAGAAGCAGGGAAAAGGAGAAGGTTTTTTGAACCCTAATCCGAAGGAAGATGTACCATTATCTACTTATCATATCGATTTTGTAGGTCCATTGCCCATAACCAATAAAAATTATAATTACATTTTCGCTGTTATAGACGGATTTAGTAAATTTTCATGGCTATATCCCGTGAAATCAACTTCTTCTGCAGACGCCATGAAAAAATTAAAACAACAAGATGATATTTTTGGTAACCCCGCAAGAATAATATCTGATCGCGGAGCTGCGTTCACATCGAAGGACTTTAAAGATTACTGTGAATCAGAGGGAATCGAACATGTCACTATCATAACTGGAATCCCAAGAGGAAACGGTCAAATAGAGAGACTCCATCGAACAATCATACCTGTATCAAAGTTATCCATAAATGACCCGAACAAGTGGTACAAGTCTGTTGAGGCTGTTCAGAGAACAGTTAATTCCACCATATCAAGAAGTACCAAAAGAACTCCTTTTGAGTTACTCTCAGCTGTAACCATGAGAAGGAAGAAAGATAAGAGAGTACTAGAACTCCTCGAAGAGGAAAGGATAAATTCCATGCTCGATAGCCTTAACACCATTCGTGAAGAAGCAAGAAAAAACATCCTTAAGATTCAAGAAGAAAATCGCAGATGTTACAACAAGAAGAGAAAGAAAGCCCATGTATATAAAATTAATGATCTAGTTGCCATCCATCGAACTCAGTTTGGAACTGGCATGAAACTTAGACCAAAATTCTTAGGTCCATACAAAGTTGTACGTGTGAAGGCCAAGGACCGATATGAAGTCGAGAAGATAGGTGATCACGAAGTTCCTATTCACACTAGTACCTCAGCAGACAATATGAAATTGTGGTCCATGAACTTACCTAAAATTCAATTATAGAGACTCATGAACTTTATCGAAAATGTTAACTGTGAATATTAATGTACATAATTTTTTTTTAATGTATGTTTCTCTTTTTCATTTTTTTTTCTTTTAATTGCATTTTGCAGATATCCTTTAGTATCCTAGGCTGATCCGACGGTGAGGACACCGTGCGTCAGGATAGCAGAGCTTTGTGGGACGCATTGCTTCTACCAGTCAACAGATGGCGCTGCCTCCGATGCCCATCTTTCAACGACTTTACGAACAGGAGTCCGTTGGGAACTGTCTACCATGGAAAGTTGTTGAGACCGTCAGCGCGAAGACTGATGTGGTCATTTTCTTCTAATTAGAGCTTGTAATGCTCTTAATAGTTGGGTAGAGCCATGAAGGGCTCATTACTTCAATCTCACTGTTTGATATCACGAGTAGGTGCTTAAATGTTGCTTTGTTATTGTTATTCTGATGAAGTGAACTTCTGATGTTCTGTGTATCATGCCGAAGAACCCGTTGTTGGTTAATAATGGAGATTCTGCTGTTTTAATAATATTTATGTGTAATTTGTGTTTTGTGTGCCTTCAAATAAATGTGTCGTTACCTAAGTCGCATCTCATCATTGTTCCACCTCTAGACGCCCAGCCAAGATTCTACATAAATTTCGAAATTTCCCAATTTTAGAATAATGTCTCTATTTCAGTTAAATAATATTTTTCTTCTTTACTTTTTATGATTAGCTCTATTTAATGGAATTGTCCTTCTGCAATTGAATCTCTATAATCCTACGTACCACTTTATGAAAAGAGAAAGCTTAATCCCTCTTTTGCTTTTGCAAAGATAATCATTTAATGCACTATTCCAAACTGCCGCGAACAGTAAAAGATATTGTCGTAACAGATTAACTATCTTCTAAAACTAATAAATTTTCGCACCCTTAATGTATACATTAGAACGATGTTTGTTTGAAATACAGTAGTTAATTTAACATGTTAACTACATTATTATACAATTTATTTAATTGTACATGACATTTATATGATATTTAAAATCTAGTTACCTTTATATAATCTATAGAATGACTTTTTATTAAGTTTTAAAAATAAAAGGGAAAAAAATTGAAAAACACATTTGTAAATGCATTTCACACATTCTATATATTGTAATCTCTACATAAATTTCGACATCCTTCCTGATTTCAGAGTAATATCTCCTAATTCAAATGAATAACGCATGACCTCCAATCTCCTTATAATTTACTCTTTTTAAAGGAATTAATCTTCATCTACATATTAGTATTTAAAAATAGAATTTGTCGTACGTTTCTAGCCTAATTTTAAGAGGGTCATAACTTAGTGCTGTTCGAATGACATCTGAAAATTACGCGCATTCTATGAAAAGTACATATTTTTCATATGATGCAAAGAAAAAGTACAAAAATACTTTTATTTTTATACGTTTCAATTTTACACCCATATTTTGTATTTAAAATTCGTCTAAAAGAAATTTATTAAATCTACATATGCAGTTATTTTTTAACACGCTTTTATTAGCTTCACCTGTATGTATGTATGTTTGTAACTGCTCTGGGAGCAAACAAAAAATTTATATTGTAAAAAAATACTTCCCCTACGTAAACGATGTGGCGTTGAGGTAAGGCTCCACGCTGCGATTTTTTAAAAATGGTTTTTGTTTAATTCTAAGTTATTTTAATTAAATATTTAAATGTATGTAAATATTATGGTGTGTCACTCACACGATTTTCTCTTACTCTGCATTTTAATACTAAGATAGATATTCTGTGCTTTTTTAGTTCACATTTCTATAAAAGCGTGTTCTTTAATTTTTTAAAACTATAATATTATTATAAATGCAATACAATGGGTCGTGATTTAACTTATTTTTTGGATTTATTTTTCGTTATTACTTTTTTAAACCTAAAAACTATCCAGACATAAGGACATCACTTTTTCGTTCATTCTAAAATTCTCTTGTTATATGTCTTTTAACAACAAAATTGAGTATACTTTATTTTTTAACGCTCATTTATCCTTTGTCTCGCAAGACAAATATGTATATTTTATATTTTGTAACTGTCAATATATTTAGTTCGATAGTGACAGAGTTCTTTTCCATTGAAACAGACAAAAGAACTTTAACGAGTTGGATTTAAACTCGAAGAGATAGAGAAGATCATAAAAATATGCATATATATAAGCTGATAGGGCTTTTTTGATTATACATTCTAATTAGCGTTAAGGATAATTTATCTTTGATATATTTGCTATTGGACTAATTTATTTATAGTAAAGTCATAGCAATGCTAACATTTTGAATCAGAATGGCGTCTATCATGGAGTAGGTTTAGTCACTTCAGTTATGTTCGACCAGCAGTTTATAAAAGTTATATTTTCATAAGGTAAACACTGCTATAAATTATAAAATTTTTATAATAATGAAATAATACGTTAGTTAGAAATTTAATGCAGGAAATATCTCTTGAAATGGCTAAAGTTAATCTTTTTGTACAATCATTCGGACGAGAAGAGGTCACTGAAACACGTCTGTGATTTGAACATGATTTGATGAACACGATTTGACTGTTTCTAGAAAATGGCTGTCAGTCTAACTGTATGTCTGTATTAAAAAGTTTTGGACGCTGTATCTCACGAACCAATTAATGAACTTTAACCAAACTTGGTATTTAGTTGGACCCTGACATAAACTAGTGTTGATTAGATTTGGGGATCAATCTTTCAACATCTGGTGCTCTCATCGCAAGTTTTCTAAATTTCAACATGGCAGTATAGGAAAAAATTTCGTATAAATGTACATAATGATAGTTATTTTTAACGTATGATTGTAAAATTATTCTAAATTATTGATAATAGTAAGAAAAAATTAAACTAGGAAAAAAAAACGTGCATGTGGGAGCATCAATATGGGTATCTACAATATGGAGAATTCGAAAGATCTTTCGAAAGATCTCTTCAATACCTTTAAAACTAATGGTTGAACTATAGATCTGTGTTATTTTAAAACAAACTTATTGACTTTTTTTTTATTTTTTAACTAACTAACTAACTAAATATATATATATATATTTCTTCTTATAATTGCAAAAAATTGACTTTCTTTCGGCATTTAGTAATATAGTTCTATCAGATAAAAATCGTCTGCATTTACAATGGAAAATAATTTAATAAATAATTTGTAATAAGTAAATTTTGCGTAAAATTATATAGAAGAAAGCCATGAGGTGGCCACATCATACTAGTTATAAATGTCTTTGGCAATTTATCCATAAGTTCAATTTTATAGGCCTTTTAAACTAATGGTACTTTAAAGTACAGTCGATAGATAATGGGTTAAATTTATTATTCAATCCACTAGCTTATATCACATTACTTCTAAATTAGGATGCTATATAACGCAATAGTAATAATGACGATACTGTATAGCAAAATACTGCGCGTTTCAAAAGCAAATACAAAAAGTTTTCGTTTTAAATACATTTACTTATCACAATTATGTCCAAACGGTGTAAATGTGTAGCCCAATAATAATAAAGGTTATATTGTTTGGAATAATGCTGTGTGTTTTCGAAAGTAAAAGATAATTTCCGCTTTAAATTCATAATTGCATCTATTAGGTTTTTACATGTTATTCTGAGCATTAATATATTAAAAATTAGCGTCAAGAGTTTTTAATTCGTTGAGTGTGAATGTTTTGCCACCGTAGAAGGTAGCACTGAAAATAAATTTCGTTGTTTTACGAATCAAAAAACTGAATATTTCTCAATTCTTATTTAATGGAAGGAGAATGAGTGTCATGGCTATGCGTCGAAATGCCGTTCGTTATGAAATTTTAACTGGAGCCAGCCATATAAACGAATTTTAATTTCAGGTAACAATCGGAGAAATATTCCTGTACTATTTTACCATTTAACTTCCAAATAATGCAGTTTCTAATTATATTCGCAATTGCCCATATCTTACTATTAGTGTGAAGTAAAATTCACTTAATAAAATAACCAACCAAGCCAATTATATTCACTTTTGCAATAACTATAAATAAGTTGCACAGGCAGCCGTTTGAAAGTTTTGTCATTATATTCAAGGAACCAAATTTTACACACAGAAAACTTTATTTTAAAGCAATTCGGATCCATTCTTTCAAATATTTGAAATTTTATATTTGGGAATAGAGTAAGGCGATGTCATTATCTAATAGTGCTAATGTATTAATAATAATAATTAAAAAAAAAGAGATAATATTTGAATTTCTAAATTATTTATTTAAATGCTTACATAAAAAGAATTATAAGATCTGAGTGATGCTGTGGTCGAATTTCGTCCACCGGGTGATACTACTAAAGTCTAATTTCTGTGTTTCTACGTACAATTTAATGATGAGAGAAAATTTAATCATTCTGCAGTTTTTGTAGGTACTCTTACTTAATACATTGTCCCAAACACCTGTAACTGCCAAAATAATCTGTTTTTATATTAAATTATGAAGTCCTAAAAAAGAATATGTTTTTTAAACATCATGAATGTAATTTAGAAATATTTGTGTTTGAAATAGTATACTCACGGTAAAAAAAAAAAAAAAAAAAAAAAAAAAAGAAAAGTAGTTTTTACAGAAGAATCTGATAGCACTACTTTTGCCAGCATATTCTGCTGTTAAATACGATAATTTACTGCAGAACCATCTATAAAGAGAAGTTCTTATACACGTGTTTCTGTTGTAGTTCATTTACAGGGTGATTATAATAAAAGTTACGATTTCAAAATGCTACAATTTTAAAACTACCCATCAGAGCAATTTGATATTTTACCAAAGCTATTGTGAGGCAATAAAAATTTGTTTGGCAATAGAAAAAAAATGTAGTTCCAAAATGTGCCGTTAATTATCCTTAAAGAATTTGCTTCATGAAGCTCCTCTTTTTCTCTTTTCACTATGACTGTATCCCTTGTAAACACGTATTCTTTTCTTTTTGCTAAAAAAGTTGTAGTAAACCGTTGAAGTCTATTATTTCCTGCTCTTCCATTGTGTTGCTAATAACATTCCTGTGTTTAATGAGTCCATTTAGGTGTTTCTCCAGACATTCCCTTTACAGCGCCATCTATAGGAACATGTTGGAACTACTTTTTTCCTCCTCTAAACAAATTTTCATTGCCTCACGACTGTTCTGGTAAAATATCAAATCGCTCTGATTGGTAATTTTAAAATTAAATCGTTTTGAAATTGTAACTTTATCTATAATCACCTGTATATCGAACATCAAAATGTGCTGGCACCCACTTTTGCCAGAACATTTTGTTTTAAAATCTATCGTTAGTATTTACACTGTTGAGATTCTTACATTAATTATAGTGTTGTATGATTTATTTTTTATTAAAAATCGATTTTTTATTAAGTTCAAATATTTATTTTCAATACAAGGATATCTTCTCATATCTTTAAAAAATCTTTATTACATCATTTTGGGAAAAATCCATTTTACTTTACTTTATTTTACATTATTTTATTTTTTGAATATGTTAGAAATAGTATCCGTTATAGAAATTTGAAACTTTACATACATTTGTGCATTTCCTGGTTTCAGTATAATATTTCTCAGTTTAGTTAAATGATACATTGCCTCCACTCTGTTTATAACTGACTGAATAAACCTTCTTACAATTGAAGCTCTATGAATGACCGTACCATTTAATGAAGAGAGAAAGTTAAATCACTCCCTCGCTTTTGTAGAGATGCTGACTTAATGCATTAACTCAAATTCCTGTGACTACTGAAAGGTATTGTCGTAACAAATTATCGGGCCTTCCCAAGCTAATATATTTACCCATTGTTAATTTATATTAGAATAATGCATCTTTAACGTAAAATAGTAAGTTCAATACATTAATTTATACATGAATGATCTTTGAAAACAGATGTTGCGAAGATCGTTTCTTTATAATAATACTAATTAACTAAGTAATATACTTATCAATGCCATGGTTATATATATATATATATATATATAAGAAAAAATTACTAACGAATACTTCTCACGTGTGTTAATCGAAATATATAGAGAGATTTTATAAATTGATAAATAATTTATAATTTTCAAACATTACATAAATTTGAATATTTTTTATGCTATTTGAGAAAGAGATATACTAATAAAGGAAGGTAATCTTCAGTAAAGAAAAATATTACTTTTAATTTCTTTCGATAGGGAACATTCTACCCTATAAAATTGCGTACTTCCTTAAAAAAAATATTTTTTTTTTATGCATACAAATAGTTACTATTTTATTCCAACATTGATAAACCACTTCTGTAATTTTGTCATCAGATATAATTTTATTCTCTATGTTAAATATAAAAAAAAGTATAACACAGATATAGAGAGAGGAAAGAAAAATCGAATGAAAAATGAATTATTTTTCAAGAAAATAACTTTTTTGTAAGCCGCTTTAAAATGTACAAAATCAGTCACATTTTCAGACATCAAAAACTATTTGCGAAATAATAGGTAATTTCTTTTAACAAAATTAACAAAACATGAATGTTATACTGCTCTTATTCATGCTAATTTGAATGCTATTTTGATTTCTCCCAGCAATGAGAAAAAATAAATTCTTAGTTGGTTTCACTGATTATTTTCAGAAATATATATTTTATCGTTACATATCTAACAGCAATACTTTTTTTAGGACTGAGGGCCTATTAGTCTCAATCTGGGATTTTTGCGCTGTCGATATCGATAGTTGGACATTTGTTGAAATCTAAAATTTATCGAAAATATAATTGAATAATTTGAAAGCGATGTTATAATTTGAAAACAGAAAAAAAAAAAAAAAAAAAAACTAATAGTCCTCCGTCCTAAACTAAATTCTGCTTTTGCCAGAATTTCATCAAAATCTTTTATTATTATTATTATTATTATTGAAAGAAAAAGAAAAGAAAATTAATAATAATCAGTATCGTTACAAGCGATATCCAAAAAGTTTTTTTTAATAATTTTGAATTAGGAAATAAAAAGTGCGCATGGAATAATATGAAATAAAAATAAGTAAAAAAATGAATTTAATGATTTAATGTTTTTGTTTTTCGTGGGCTGCTCATGCATATAAAAAATGCGTATTAAAACGAGTCGAAAAAGGAAGCGAAATAAGTATTGAGTTATATTACGATAAATACGATATATAATATGGTACGATATATTAGACCTATCGTTCAGGGTTAGTAGGCATTTTCATTGAAAGAAATAGTATGTTCGTTCGGTGCAACTTGCACATTAGTCCCGTGAGGTACAACTTTCACATTAGTTCCTTGAGGTACAACTTGCACATTAGTCCCCTTTAAATATTTTACTTTTTTTAATATAATCTTAATTACCATTAAATAAGATAACTGAAAAAAAAAAAAAAAAAAAAAAAAACAATAATTTAAAATTAAAACTTAATTACCATTAACTAAGCTAAATAATAATTAAAAAAATGCCAATAATTGTCCTTAAATTAAATAGAAATCAAAATTTCACGATAATATTTTACGTTTGTTTCTAAAATCTCAAAAACCAGCTCTGAAAAACCACATCAGTTATGGCCACAAGGATCAAGAGAATTACGCAATGCTCTCATAAGTATATTTGATAAAATTTAAAATCTAAGATTCTATGCAAAGAAAAGAAGTTACAATAAAATATTGTACAAACAAAAATTAATTGTAATTGCGCTCCGAACACAATTTTGGATACTTTTCTGTAACGACTGATTTAAGAGGGTTCCTTCTGCTTTCCTAGAAAAAGGGTGTAAGAACATTTTTAAATTAATATATTTTTGTCAAATTTCATGAACACATATGAGTAGATGCCAGTTTTTTTACTTATTTTTTTATTTATTTTTGGAATGAGCCAACGCGTTTTAAATATAGGAGGACATTTATCAAGAAATTTTTATTATAACTACAGACTATTTGAAATGTAAATTTCGATGCATCTATTTGTTTAGAAATCTATGCATCCTTTTAAAATAAATTTTTCCATTTAATTAAAATCGTATTTATATTCTTTGGGAAATTAAACGATCTTCTGATAAAATGACTTTCTCTCCTTTCAGTACTTATTAGTTTTGTTTTTGTTTTTTCTAATTTTAGTCGATTTTAAATGATTTAGAATGCAGATGAATGAAACCTAAAACAATGGCTTTACAATTCATTCAAGTTTAACAGATACAAATTAAATTGGACAAGTGGCTTATTTCATTAGATTTGGAAGCGTAATTTTACTCTTCTTTTTGTTTTTTAAAATGAATAGTAGAGAAAAAAAAATATTAATAATTTATATCACAATAATTTATTGTAAAAACGTTTGGTTAGTAAAAAATTAACTATTGTTTTACAAATCAATCACCCCATAAATACATTAAAATGGTTAATATATTCTATTAAAAATGTCTGGAATTATCTCAAAAAGAATTTTTCAATTTAGATAGGATTAAAATTTAAATTTTCTCGGAAATTAAATATCTTTAAAAGGAAGTGACAGCTTTCTTGGAAGTAAAAATGTATTGGCAAGACACATTCTTATTTCTATATACCAGAGTATGTGGCATAGTATTGAATGAAACTTGAGACAAAGGCTATTGTTATTGGTATAAAATTGAATACATTGAAATAAAAGTATTTTGCTTTTAATTTCATTAATTATTCGATATTTACATTTATAAATACCACACAATCAGCAGATTGAGAAGAAAATCATATATTTAGAACATTTCTTTTTCCAACTGAGTAAAAATAATGCCCGGATCGGGAGTCGAACCCCGGATCAAGGTAGAGCGTTGACCTTGTAAGTCAATGATCAGGAATTCGACTCCAGGTCCGGGCATTATTTTTACTCAGTTGGAAAAAATAAATAATTTTTCAATGTATATCAGATAATTAATTTAAAATTCCTCTGCGCAGGAAAAGTTGGAAAATAATACATTTTTAAATGCATCATTTAATATTTTAAACATGAGATTTATTTATTAGAGAAGTATAAGTTAACGAATATTTGGTTTAAACTTTTAAATGAAAACGATTTCTGTGTGGAACTGTATGGGATTTTTATAAAATAAAGAAAGAAAGAAAGAAAGAAAAATAATAAGGATAATTCAAAATTAAAGAAAGAATGATTTTTGAAGCGATAATTATTAAAAAATATTCTATTCTTTTAATTTACTTTGTATATTTTGCTTAAATAGACGCAATCTTTATATTTAAAGGCAAATAATGCACAAATGTAATGTTCTTATGTTTTTTTTTTTTTTTTTTTTTTTTTTTTTTTTAAATTTCTTACAATATTAAAAACAGTTTTATTACATTAGTTCATATACATGTACATTCATGTTTATAATGCGTCTTAGTGTGCTGCAATTTGTATATATACACTGATTCTCATAATTATAAGGACACCCGTTTTTCTATATTAACTAAACACTGAACACTATTATTTAAACAAATATATTTTTTATCAATTTGAATTTCTTTAATAGACTATATTTAAAAAGTTTTATCGTTTTTCTATCTTAAAAAACTTTATATACCGTCAAAAAGATGATCTATCAGGTGTTCACAATTATAAGGACAGCTCGAATCTTAGTAATTTATTTTTTTTCAGTTATTCTTTAAATTAATGTTTTATGGGGTCTCTTTTTAGGGTGAAACAGTTAGACAATTTCTCTGGTATATATATATATATACATTTTATTTTAATATTCAGTTTCAATACCGTTTCATACATCATAGATGATATTCTGAATACATCTAAACTATTTAAAATTGCTTTCCACTTGCATGCACTTTTCTAATATAATAAATTAAGTTTTTTTTCAACTTTTAGGCCCAGAGAAAGGCAATAATACAGAAGTTTCTTTCTTCAAACTATTTCCTATTGCTCTAGAAGTACAGCAAAAATGTAAGTCTTGTTAAAAAAAATATTATTACACCCCAAAATCTAACAAAAATCTGAGAATTCCACGTTTAAAATTTGTGGATATTCCCTTGATGTTCATAATAATAGAAAAAAAATACTAAATTAATTCTGCCTTGAGAAGAAACAGCTCCCCAGAGCAACATAGATCCACCTTTAAAATGCCCGATTCATATCTGCCTTTAAAATATCTGCTCTGTCTTTCGCTATCTTCAGATCGTGCCAGTAACTGCTAAAACCATTTGGTTAATAAAGAATAAAATGTTTTTCATCTGAAAATGCACCCTTTTATCATTTAATATTGTCTTTATTCAACTTTAACACAGACGTTCTTTCCCCCATAAATGCTTGTTGATTACTATAGGTTTTTTATTCATTTTAACATATTATTAATTATTTTAAATATGCATGAATGTGTACCCCAACCTTTCGTTAAAAATTACGAGCAAATTCAGCAGCAGTCAGTATGAAAAGAACAGTAAGAGGAATTATGAGTCTTCGATCTCTGTAAAACAACTCTGATTTTGCATCAGATGTCTCTCCTATCGAACCAGCAGTTCAACGTTTCATCACATTTCCTTCAGCAATTTTAGATTTTCGAATTTCATTAGAAATTCGGCGGATTGAAAGTATCCTTCCACTTAAAAAACACATTTATCATACTTTGCTACATGAACGTTCTTTTTTTTCGAGGAATTATCAGTAATGTCCGTCCAAAAAAATTGAAGGCTTATATATGAATTAATCTAGCCCAGTAGTTAACAAATTCGCACGTCAACTGTAATTTATCCGCTAGTAAGTTAAATAAAACGAAAAAATCTTGATTGTCCCTATAATTATGAACATCTAAAAACATGGAGAAAAAATATTTTGCATTATTTTTTATTAATTTTGTTTCATATTTAAAAAATCTATAGCAGTTTTTGTTTTTAGAATACTAGATATATTAAAGGTATCTTGTTCACAATTATTTTTACATTAGTTATTTGAAAACATAAAGTGTCCTTATAAATATGAGAAGGAGTGTATGTAGGAACGCCACGAAATTAATATGCGTTATCGTAGCTTACCAAAAAAAGAAAGAATCTTATCATTCTAAATTACGTCCGGAACGTTTTCTTTTCATTTAATTTGACATATAAAATAATTTAATAAGTTTTTTTCTTGATGAATAACAATATCTGCTAAAGAATACCTTAAAATATAAATTTTTTTGTCACACGGATGAAGCAAATTCTTAATAAGTAATGTTCAGTAAACTATTCTGCAAGTAAAATCAAAAAATCATATGCGGTTTTCAATGATGATTTCAAATGTTTTAATCTGTAAAATAGTTCTCCCAGAGGTTCAGATAGTCTGCTTGTAAAAATAACATCTACTTACTCTGCTGCATTTCTTCAGTTTTCTGTAATTTACATTCTGTGTTTTTTACTCCCCTATACTATATTTTTTTAAAGTGTATTGTCAATGAAGAAAACATGTTTTAGAAAATAGTCAAAGAAACTAAATGAAATCAAAACCCTGTAGGAACACTTACCGACGCTCACACGCCAGTTTATTAAACACATAGCTTTGACATTTTTAGTTATAATCACAGTTGTCTCGAATGGTGCATTATTGCACATATTTAGTTCATAACAATGAACTTTTTTTTCATACCTAAGAGGACTTCCATTCTG
The DNA here is from genome assembly GCA_963930645.1 of Salticus scenicus. Lineage (NCBI taxonomy): Eukaryota > Metazoa > Arthropoda > Arachnida > Araneae > Salticidae > Salticus > Salticus scenicus. The sequence goes on from CAWVNO010001477.1 coordinate 38,354, forward strand.
TTCTCAGGTATAAAACAGAGAGCATTCTGATCCAGAAATCAGCTCCCTCTCAAGTGGACGCCATAGATAACTATAAACCTTATTAGGTACTGAACAAAATATTTCTTTTAATAATAATTTAATAAATAGGGGCAAGAAATGTACAAAAAATATTGCACAAGTATAAATAATATATAACAAATAAAAATATCTTTAACAATATTCAAATTGTATAAAAAACATTTATCTAACAATCTTTATTCTCTTACAATCTAATTCATCTTTATTTATTTATTTATTTTATGTAAAATCGTTTAACTTTTTTAAATTTTTACTAACTTTTATGATTTGTACCGAAGGTAAACTTATGATAGACGTCAACGCTTCGCAATTTATCGTTTTTTACGCAAAAAAAAAAAAAAAGAAGGGTAAATTGCAAAGTATTGGAACCTACTTTAGGATTGTTCAAATAATTTTTATTAGTTTGCGTGTGGCGCTACTGTCTACGCTAATTCGTTGTAAAAATTTACAGAATCCTGTGCAGCAAATACTTTAAGATTTTTTTTACAGTGTACAGTCTATGGAGAGTAGCTGTTCTAAAAATGTATTAATGTTATTTGTTAAAACACAGAGTTGCATTTTAGTATACTGAATAATACGAATAAAATATTTACCGAAAGTACGCTACAACCAAATGCCAAATAATTTCTAAAATAGTTTTCGACTTATTGTTGTTTTTTAATTATAGGATTTAATTTTTAAAAATTTATTTAAGACTATATTTTGAGACAAATTAATTTTCATTGTATTAGGTAATATAGATATATATAATTAAAAGTTCCTATATAGAACTCCTAAAAAAGTTAAAGGATTGACCATTATTAATAAATGTATATGGAAAAACTTAAAAGAGATTTTATACATTCTTAAATAATATGTGCAATTTCATTTTAAAAAGAAAATGTGAAAACTACTTCTGTACTTTAATATTACTAAAAAATATAATTTAACAAATCATTTAAAATATGGACTGTAATCGCAATGTATGTAAAAATTCAAATTTTAACAACAAATGCGAATGAAAAAAAAAAAAAAAAAAAAGAAAAGAAAAAAGAGAAGTTCTAAGCATATATTCACATTAATTTATTTAATAATATAGTGCTGCTTTTTTAGAAACTTTCACCCCTTTTTATTTCCTTTTTAACTTAATTTGTAAATTGTACAAGATTATATGAGGCATAGGCATTGGCTTATTAATGGCTCATAATGGGTGCCTAAACAAATAATAAATATTATGTAATTGAATTTAAAGAATCGTTGCCATTTGCAACTTTCAGTAGGTTAGTAATCTCCTCATGTTAAGAAACTACGCTTTAAATGTGTAAATGCTAAAAAAACTACACTTGAAATGCGACTTTCTTGTTCTTGTTTCTTTCTTGTTTTCTTTTTCCGAGGCTCTCATCATAAATTTTGATTACTGATATTGAACGTAAATGAATTAATTATTGAGTGGAGTCGATGCAAATTGAAAAAGAAAAAAAAAATCTGAAAAGATTTGCGAAAATATAGGAAAAAAAAGGTATTCTGTATGCACTTGTATGAGCTTTAATCAAAGCTCATTCAGTTTGCAAATTTAAATCTGTTCTTGTTCTCTGAAATGTAAAACATGAATGAAAATAAAATACTATAATATAACTTAACTATTAAAATATTTTAATGTACATTTGCACTAGATATTACTGTTTTAAAAGGGAAAATCGATTTGAAACTCAAGCTTGGTTCAGTGAAGTTAAAAGATTTGGTGTCCAATATAAAAAGTACTAAAAATTCTTAAAATATTCGATCACTGTATACTGACATATTAGTGTTTGTTAGGCAAATCATAATTAAATAAAACATTGTTGTGAAATATATATATATGTATCTAGAACTTGTGGGCATACACTGCCTGTCATAGAAAATGTAACACATTGAAAGAGTGGATAGAGTGTGATGAAAATCTATACACAGATATCTGGTGGATATTTAAGTAAGAGATTTTATTTACGATAAGTTAATTTTAGATACAACTGTGTAATACAGAGTGATCAGTATAAAAATAAATTCCCTGTTGCAACGATACAAACAGCAAGCCTACGACATGTGCATTCATTTAGCATGCGGATAGTTTCCTGAGGAATGGAAGTTCATATTTTTTCCATCATTCCCCCTAGTACGTACTTCTATTAAGCCTGGGCAAAGCAGATAAATGACGGCCAATCATGTCCCACAATGCATTATTTGTGAGACATTCCAATATCTCTATATCAAGCAAGAAACTGAAAATGCTGCAAGGCTTATTTAAAAATGTGTGAAATGTCTGGTCACGTGTCCTTTTGTTGGATAAAACAATTTTTCAGCAGCTGAATGTCAGATCAACATGTCATCACGCAGTGAGGGTGTCTCTAAGAAAAACCAGAAATTACCTGCTATGTACTGTAATAGCACTCCAAACCATTATGCCACGTTGACAAACATTATGTCGTTCAACAACAGCGTTCAACAATAGTGTACACTATAAACTCTATCCCCACACGCACCCAGACTCTAACCAGGGAACTGCATCAGACAAATTTAACTGAGACTTGTTAGAATTTGAAAAATTACCGTAATTTCTGGTAGATACCCCGCAGGTTATATAATTCAGTTTTACACCAGAAATTTCAATTGATAAATAAATTTATATTTGTATGAGTTCTTCCTTCAAAAAAGTATAGATTTCTCTATTAAATAAAATTTCTGGTGGAGAAATGACGCATCTTACCTGGCGGTATCTACCAGAAATTACGGTAGTTAGTTTATTCATGTACTGCACCAACAGCTATAAAAATTTAAAAGTATAAACTGTAAAATAAATATAAATATAACATAGATTCCTTATACCTGTTGTATGGAATATAAAACTAGAATGTTGTGGCCACCGCATATCTTTCTTCTATATTTTCCTACGCAAATTCACCCAGTACAAAGAATTTATTAAAATTATTATTTAATAAAATTACCTTCCATGATAAAATTATCTTCCATATTAGAGCAGTAGTACAACACTAAATAACAAAAAAAAGTTCATTTTATTCTCAATAATACATTTATTTATTTTTATTTATTTATTTATTTTTTTATGGAAAAAAAATCGATAACTTTATTTTAAATTATCACAGATCGATGGTTAAACCATTCATTTTAAAGGTATGGACGAGCTCTTTTAAATGATACCCATCATGAAAATTTATTCCCCTCGAGGGGGGACTTCCCCCAAGGGGGAAAGCTGATGCTCCTACACATACAACATTTTTTCCCAGTTGATTATCTCTATTATAAATAATTATTGTAAATTTCATAATGATTATTAGAAACTAATTCTCCTTATGCACATTTATACAAAATTTTGTCCTATACCACCATGTTAAAAATTTAGAAAACCTGTTAGGCACTTTTTGCCAAATGTCAAGGTGTACATACCAATTTGAATGAAATTTGCGCATTAGTTCCTGAGTTACAGTTTCCACAAAATTTTGTCCCACACACAGAGACAGACATACAGACGGACAGACAGATAGACAGACAGAAATTTTCTAAAAATGGTCAAATCGCATTCTACAGCTCTCAAAACGTGTAAATCCATCGAAAACCCGAGGTCGAAAATTTTTACGAATTCAATACTTTCTTCTTTTGAATATAGAAGAAAGCAAAAAGTGAATATTACAGAAAGGATAAAGATCTTTAGATTCAATTTAAATTTTATTAATTCCAGAAAAATCTACTAACAATTAGTAATATTTATTTTCGTAGTTAAACATGATTTCAACTTTTTTTTTTTTTTTTTTTTTTTTTTTACTTTCTCTTACCCATAGGGTCGAGAAAGTATTGTTATAGCGTCAAATTTTCGAACGTGACTTTTTGTTATATTTACACGTTCTGAGGTCCCCTGAATACGAAAATCATGTTTTTAGCGAATGGTCTGTGTGTCTGTTATCAACATATCTCAAGAACAAACAGCAGCAGAAATTTCAAACTCGGTATTCTAAATGTGCATCACATAGGGATGCTAGACTAAGCTTTTCGTTGAGATAAAGCAAATGGTTCGTGTACAAGGTCACTCAAAAGTATTCAAATACATTACGTATATGGGGAAAATTACAGGTAAGTCGAGTTTAATATCTATAGACTGCACTAAACCAAATGAAACGTATATATGTTTTGTGCAATAGACATAGTCAACTGGGAAAAAAAAAATTGTGTATGTAGGAGCCACGCCTGCCCCTCCTGGGGGGGAAGTCCCCCCTCGAGGGGAGAAAAGTTTCATGATGGGTATCTTTCAAAAGAGCTCGTCAATACCTTTAAAATGAATGGTTTAGCCATCGATGTTGAACCATCGATTTTTGTTATATTTACATGTTCTAAGGTCCCCTGAATAGAAAAATCATGTTTTTAGCGAATAGTCTGTGTGTCTGTTATCAGCATATCTCAAGACCAAATAGTAGCAGAAATTCCAAACTCGGTATTCTAAATGTGTATCATATAGGGATGCTACACTAAGCGTTTCGTTGAGATACAGCAAATGGTTCGTGTACAGGGACACTCAAAATATTCAAATACATTATGTCTATGGGGAAAATTACAGGTAAGTAAAGTTTAACATCTTTAGACTGCACTAAACCAAATGAAACGAATATATATTTTGTGTAATAGACATAGTCAACTGGAAAAAAAAATGTGTATGTAGGAGCCTCTCCTGCCCCCCTGGGGGGGGAAGTCCTCACTCGAGGGGAGTAAATTTTCATGATGGGTATCTTTCAAAAGAGCTCGTCAATTCCTTTAAAATGAATGGTTTAACCATCGATTTGCGATAATTTAAAATAAGATTATCGATGTTATTAATTTTTAACAAATAATAATAATAATAATAATATATTTTTTTAATGTAATATTGAGAATAAAATCAACTTTTTTTTTTTTTTTTTTTTTTTTTTTTCATTTAGTATTATACTACTTCTCTAATATGGAAACCATGTGCATTATCATGAAGATATATATATATATATATTTAATAATAATTTTAATAAATTATTTTTACTGAGTGAATTTGTATAGAAAAATATACTCTTTAACTACATTTCTTGCGACCATGGAAGCCTCTGCGCAAGAGCGGATTCAAAGAGTCAACAAGTAAAATAGGGGAGACAAGCTTTTCGTTGAGAGAAAATAAGCGATAAGGGAATACCGAATGACTTGATGTTTACTAAATTCAAACCTGTTGGTCAACTTGGAAACCCTCCGAGATTTTCGACTCGTCCTCACTGCTAGGCGTAGGAACCGTGGTTACACTATAGAAGAAAGTCGTGTGGTGGCCACAACACACTAGTTATTTGTTGTTAGTGGATCTTCTTTACTAATAATATTTTACCATTTCCAGGAAAGCTGTTCGGGAATAGAAATAAATTCCTCATAGAGATATGGTAAAACATGTATGTTTTAAGCTAAATATTCATCACTTGTTTTTTGTACATTAATGAAACGGGGGCCCCTCACACAGATTTATTTATCATATAAAACACTTTCTAAGTCTAATTTGAATTGTTTAACATAGGTTTACATAACAGTACTCGTTAACTTATCTCCTAATCTCCAACCTGTATTTATAGTATTAATTTTCAGGGTAAGAGAAAGTAGTGTGAGTGACAAACCAGATAGAAGAAAGTCGTGTGGTGGCCACAACACACTAGTTATTTGTTGTTAGTGGATCTTCTTTACGAATAATATTTTACCATTTCCAAGGAAGCGGTTCGGGAATAGAAATAAATTCCTCATAGAGATATGATAAAACATGTATGTTTTAAGCTAAATATTCATCACTTGTTTTATGTACATTAATGAAACGGGGCCCCTCACACAGATTTATTTATCATATAAAACACTTCCTAAGTCTAATTTGAATTGTTTAACATAGGTTTACATAACAGTACTCGTTAACTTATCTCCTAATCTCCAACCTGTATTTATAGTATTAATTTGCAGGGTAAGAGAAAGTAGTGTGAGTGACAAACCAGATTATTATTATTTTTTTTTTCAATAATTTCATTAAATTGCTTTCTTTATAAATTTATTGAGCTAGGAAGATATTTAATAAATATCCTAGGCTATATATGTTGATAAAATATGGGATCGTTTCATATCCAGCATACGCAGTTCCTCAATGATTTCTGTTAAAATTTGTTAAGAGTTTTTAACAGTTAGTCACACGTTATTACCGCTTAAAAAAATTTCGTCACTTTTAGTAAAATTTCTATATTTTCTAAATATCCTTTATGCACAAAATATGATTTTATTTTTTATTTTATTTATTTATTTTATTTTTTAATTATTATTTAATTTTTTTTTATTGAATTATTTTATCCCACAAGAATTTGAATATTTATAAAATAATTAATGTTAAATACAATAAGACAAATTCAATAATTTCATCTATATATATAATAAAATAAGATGTTTGTGTGTGTGTGTGTCATTGTGTATGTAATCAAGAGTTTTTTAGGAAAACGGCTGAGCGCAGAGCTACACACATTTGCATGGAGGTTCATAATGACCTCCCCTGATGCACCTCGAAGCCCGATTTTCGAATTTCTGTTTAGTTTTCTTATAATTAATAAAAATCTGAAAATAATAACCTTCTAATTTCTGATAAATTAGACATTAAAATTTTATCCATAATTTAATTGTAAAAATAAATAAATACATAAATAAATAAAGGAGGAAAATAAAATGAGGAAAATAAATTAGTAAAAATAGAATAAAAGTTAGAAATATCAGTCGTAACGTTACAAAAAATGTACCAAATGAAAGGGGCATTTTTTGTAAATCCAACGGATTAAACAAACAGCTTATCGATCGGACAATTAGATTTTTTAAAATTAACTAAAGTATGAATTTTAGGTGGCAACAGCAGAAGATTGTATGGAAACCGTTTTCTGTTGTAAATATATTATTTAAACTCTATGAACCACATTTTTATTTTATCAGTTTCATTAATAGATTCTTCTGAGCGATTTTTTAAATTTTGGTGTTGAATTACAACGAATGTTTTTCAGCAAGAAGTTTCATATAGCAACAGTCATTTTAATTTAAGTAGCGCATAAAAAAAATATATATATATATATATAGATATATATATATAAAGTATTACAAAAAGAAAAAAAAATATTAAACCTAAACAGTAGTCATATAAATGATTTACTTTATAGAAAGTTCATAGAAAAAATGGGGTTTTAAAGATAGCAAGCACTATATTAAACCTAAAAACCATTAAAAATATAAACAGAGTAGGAAGGATTCTTATATGTAAACAAAAAGGTGTCTGATAAAATTATTAGAAAAATACACTCCCCCTTTTCAAAAAAAAAAAAAAAAAAAATCATAAATCCATCTCTAATACGGTGATAAAAATTCAAAAGCCGCCAATAGAGCAACATAATAAAGTTGTGTAGCATAATGTTTAACCTATATATATATATATATATATATACCAATCACTATACCAATTTATCATACAAGCAAACGACCCTCTGTATGTTACTGCACTTGCACGCTGTCGAACAGAAATATTTGATTAATTAAAATTAATATTTAAATAAATAAATAAAAATAAAAATATGTTTAATGGGAAACATATATAACCATAAAAAGATTAGTTGTCTAAAATACGGCAGAAATAACCCTGATAGCATATTGTTACAAGGGATTAATTCTTATTATTACAAGGGATTAAGTCTGAAATGGTGACAAAAATTCAAAAGTTGCCAAAGAGAACTATATTAAAGGTTGTATTATGATCAGGTTTACAAACCATGAATTATATATAATGAATTATATTATGTGCACCACGTATAGTGTTGTTCATATGTAACTGCGATTCAAATATAAAAGGGATTCTTCATTTTTTTTCGATACTATCTATTTCGAAACTGTTATCTAATAAGCACCTAAATGGAATCCCATTGGTAAAACAATGTCGCAGGTAATAGGGACAGGCGCCCGAGTTTTAGCGGATGACCAAATCGCTGCGGAAGACAGCAGGGACTTGAAGCGAGCTTTTGAGCAATTTCAGTATTTTGTTTTATTTTATTTTTATAAAGCTATATAGAAAATAAATAATTACAGAACTTTGGATAAACACCATAAAATGCAAGAAACACGTACTTACTTTATCCCATGTTCGTCGTTCTATTTAGGTTACATTGGTCAAACTATGAGGCGTTTGAAAAATAGAATAAGTGAGGATCGTCGTAATATTCGTCATGAAAAGATTTCCAAGTCTTCTATTGCTTCCCACTGCTGGGCTCATGGTCATCGTTTTGATTTTTCTAAAACTAACATAATTTCATCTCCTCTTCCATTTAGATATCCATGAAGCTTTTCATATATTTAAAAATTCGAAAAATCTTGTTTATGATATTTCTTCTACTCCGTTCTTGTCTGATGCTTGGAAATTACTCACATGAGTTCGTTTTTCATTTAATTTTGTTATTTTTTAGATTTTGTTACATGTTTTAATGTTATTTATTTATGTTCTTCTTTTATTTGATAATTTTGCTCACACCAGCATTTGTATTTACAATAATCGTTATATATTTTGCTCTTCCTTTAAAACGATTGTATGCGTTTCCGCTTTGACTGCAGCACTTGTGCCTAATTTGTTCGCCTGACGAAGGGTCGTGTATTCTTTCGACCCGAAATAATTGTTGCGAGTTTCTTGCATTTTATGGTGTTTATCCAAAATTCTATAATTATTACTTTAAAACGCCAGTTTTGTGGTGTTTTATTATTATTTTTATATAGAAAAGTGTTTCCTTTAAATTTAATGACCAGCAAAGCGGGCAAAGCCAGCTTCTATTATATAAAGAAAATGTTGGCATTTCTGAAGAAAAAATACGCGACCGAATTCTGCACGGAATATTTAAGTTTAAATGAAATTACAGTTGTTTTCAATAGCAACATATGGCGAAAAACAATTTACAAAGAAAACATTTTAGGGTATAAATAAATAAATAATAATTAGAATAAGTTTGGAAGAAAACAATTGAGTAGAGTGGGTGAAATTATCTTAAAAAATTACAATAGAATGTTTCTAACAAGTTTTTATTTCCAAACCGTTGTTACTTACCAGGAAACCAATCGAATAGTTCAATAATAGAAATCAATTAAATTACGTTCATTCGACAGAACATCATCTAACATGATTTTCGACGTGTAGATTGTTAGCCCTTTGAGCGCGTTCTCAGGCAATCTATAGTTAAGTTAGGGTAAAAATGTAGTAACAAGAAGGATGTGGGAGGAGTTTCGATAAAACCTGGCACAACAATGACTTTTATCAATTTGTAGATTCTACATTAGCGAATTTTTATACATTATATATCTCGATAGAATGAAAAAAAAAAAAAAAAAAGACTAAAATGGGCAACTGATTTATGCATCAAACAACACCTCTGTCGATGCTCTTTCGATTATTGCTTATTTTGGATTTCATTCATTATTTCAGTTAGGCGTGGTTTCATCGATTAAGGCGTGGTTGACCCGATTATTAGTGAAATTTCAGAATTTATAACTCGCAAACGAGTTGACCAGGGCAATTGTTTATGCGTTAAAAAACATGTTTATATATTTTCTTTATATTAAACTTGTTTGGATTTTATGATTACAGTATGGGATGGTTTCCTGGTTAGATGTTGTCTAGTCTACTACCCAGAGCATGTATAATACAATGCAAACAGCGCAACATGGGAAATGGTCATTTTGTGCGTAAGCGTATAAGTAATTATTTAGAAATAAAGGGATTACATTATTAGTAGTTTGCCTGATAAAAATATTACACTGTTAAAAAAACACGTAAATTTACGTGACTTCGCCCGTTTAATTATTACGGTCACGACCGTTTTTTACCTACAAGACGGGCATACCCGTATTTTCTGGTATAACTTGATATTTTCTGCTATACCACAACATTCTTAGCAGTTTGTAACCACTTTTTTCTTATAGTAAACTACATTAGTCCTTTGTAGCACATAGCTTCAAAGGAATAATACAAAAATTGATTAAAATATAAAGTCGTATTCAAAATGATAAATTACGGGCAAAACATTAATTAAGGGTATTTGGCCGGAACTTTTGCTGACGGGCAAAACCCCGTAAATTTTGCTGCAATTTTTTTACAGTGTACATGCAATTCTGGATTTTAATTTTTTTCTAAACAAGCCCGAAATAAAGTTATGTTTGACATTATATTTTCTTTTTCTTTACTCGTAATTTTTTTGTCATTGGTTGCCTTTTCTGCCGCTCGACTACTGAATTCGCGCTGCTCTACTCGCACATTACGTTGTATTGCTTAACTTGTACTGCTTTTCTGCTACCAGAAACGCCATTTGTTACAGAAAAAAAAAAATAAATGATCCCACAAAAATTCTCTTATTTTAGAGTACTAGTTATGAAAATACTTTTTATCATGTTCATTATTACCCATGTTTATTAGTCTTCAATTATTTCGTTGGAGCACATTTCTTATTAATGACTATTAGCCCTACAAGGCACCCAATTCCATATGTGGAACATGGACTTATCGTTTCTATGGATATAAAACTATTAGTAGCGACATCTCTTTACACCTTGATAGAATCTACTGACATTTAGCAATGTAGTAATACGAATCTTTACCTAAAGATGTCATTCGTGTTTTTGTTATAGTGTACTCAGTGTGAAATTTGAATGAAAGTGATACGTTAGTCGTTTGTCTGAATTCAAAAATAAAAAAAGAATATTTATTGAACAGTTTTGACTCAAAAAAAAAAAAAAATACTGTGTTGTTCTATGTATGCGTGTCCAATATACAATACTATTTCCAAAACAATTCAATTGTACTAGTTTAATACCAAAAAGTATAGTTAAGGCTCAGTGTACCGTATATGGAACTGAAATAAAAATTTGAATTTTCCGTAAAATATGGTTTTATTTTTATTTTTATAAGTTTTCCCTATCTTCTGATCACTAATTACAACCTATATATTTTTGTCGCGCACTAAAAAAAAAAATGAGCCTTGTAGGGTAAAATTAAGTTTACTGCTCTTGTAAGTATACATTTTTAAAATTTACATTTATAAAATATGTTTGAAATATGAATTTTCGATTAATGTACAGGTAGTTAAAGACAAAAATAACTTTTATTCATTTCAATTTTAATTTGAAAATGGTTGCAATAGATTAATAGATTTACCCGTCGACTAAACTTTCAATATTACCTCCTAAAGCTAGTAAACAACAATTAAAGACTTTACAAGTTAAATATATTTTGAAAATGACCACTTGGGAAATTAAAAGTTTATAAAGCAAAATAAATATTACTCACGGGATAACGTTATTACTCTGCACTTGCCTTTCAATTTAGATTTTGCAATATAATTGCTTGTGAGAAAAGTAAAGTGTAGAAGTTATACTGTAACTCGTTTTAATTAAAAATGTAATTGCTATCATTAAACGGAAAAATTGTCTTTAATATCGCTTTTATTTATATTTCAAACTAAAAATGACATTTTATATTTTATATTTTATACTTTTTTTTTTTTTTTTTGTATTATATTATATGTATATATACATATATATCGAGTTTACTAAACTTTCGTATTAAAGTAAGAGATTAAAACAAATAATACCAACAATACAGTTTAATAATATCTTACATCTTGATTAATAAAACATGAGATTATGTTTATAAAATATATTTTACATAAAACCCATTATCACTTTTAAGATATTGTTATTAGCGTTTATAGACTCGCGTGCATCCGAAATAGTTATTGTTTGTTTTCGTTAGCTGTGACCCTGCTCACCTATGCGCATGCGTGAGGTCTGCATTGATTTTGTTAAAATAGGGTAGAAGCGTAGAAGATGAGAGAATGTTTACATTTTACGAGTGAGAGATAAGTTGCGGTTTCTTTTTTTTTCTTTTCAGGACATTATTGAATTTTGAGGCGATACTTCTTCGTTATATTCGTATAAAGGCAAAATGCTGATTTTTCCCCCTTGTAATTTTTAAATAAGTGTAGAAGATCAGTTTTATTCTTCGATGCAAAATAAAATCCGTAAACTTAAAAGTAAATGCTTGTTTTCTTTCTTCTTCTTCTTTTTTTTTTTTTTTTTCAGTTAAAATTATTTTTATTTGCTTACTTGATCTCTAAATTCGTACTATATCTGTCATACCTGAACACTTGTTTCATGCACTGATTATAGTAGTAAATTAATTAAAAATGACTTAAATTAGGTAAAATTTACATAATTCATTAATAAAAGAAGAGAAAAAGAACAACGTTTACAGTAGACTTTACCTGTAGTAAAAGTAATATATTTTTTTCTTTTAAATTATACTGCTAAAATAAAAATACCATATTTTTGGATCTCTATTTTACAGAAATTTACAGAAAATCGTATTTAAATCAAATCATTAGATTTTTTTATCATGATTATTTTACACCTTTTATTTTTCGCGCATATTGTCATATAAATTACATTAAATAAAATATTGTTAATTAAAATTAAAAATTAAACTTTAAATTCGCGTAAAAAGGTAAAATAAATATTGAAGACTCATAAAAAGAAAACGAACACGTGTAGAACGAAAAGCGCATTTGGCTAAGTGCCCATCTCATTCAACGCATCACCCCTTTTCCGAGTAGGATCGTTCCGCGAGAGGTAGACATGGTTTACGAAAACGGACAGTATGAAATATTATTTAACTCTTTTTCATCATTGTTTACACTTAAAAATATTTACGTTTTCAAATAGTGTTTTCAGTTAAGAAAAAAAAAAAAAAAATGTGGTGTAAAACAACCACACGAATTTTATTACCGACTATTACACGTATTATGTGAATTTTTTCGAAATAAATGCGATCGGAAGATAGAAAATTGACCTAATGAAGTAGAAACGTAATTTTTTTTCCGGTAAGAGAAACTTGATTCACGTGTAAAGACATATATAACAAAGCCTAAATAATGAGTTAAAAAGTAAAGGAAAAGAAAATGGTACAGTTATTTTTTGAAACATCTGTTTCTGAGATCGAAAACTGACCTACTTACAAGCAGGATGACTGTTAGTTTTTCTGTAATAACCACTCAATATAAAGTATATTTAAAATGGATTTATGTAACAATTTTCAAGAAAATCGTTAGAGCCGTATTTGAGACACAACATTTACCAAAACTTGGCATTTCCAATTATTCAGCGGAAAGCAATAATTACATACAAAAGGATATTTAAAAGGGAGTTAATATGGCGAGTTTGAAAATAATTCATACCGGCGTTTTTAAAGGAACGCATTTGCGACACCTGAAATTGAGGAATTTATACAGGACGCTTATCAGTTTTCTTGAACTAATCAACTATATCATTCCAAAGGACATCTAATAGAGTGTCTATGAAGCAAATTTGAAGAAAATCGTTTGAGCGGCTTTTGAGATTCGGAATTTCGGTTCCATTTCCAGTTTCTAATGTTTAACTTCCTCTTTTTCCATTTTTACAAAAATTTGGGAAATTCATCTGTATACCAGACCTTTCTCAATTCTGAAGTTTCGTAGTTCTATATTTATTAGGTATCGAGATATGATAGAGAGAAGATTCCCCACATACACACACAGTCACTGACCTATTGTCAAAAACTAATTTTTTGGACTCATGAGACTTTAAAACTTATAAATCAGGTGAAAACTCGATAACGAATTTTTGGACCGAATACAATATTTCCATTACCTACGGCAGTCGCATAATGGAAGTAATATGTATATATGTTCATAGTACATTATATAGAGATTTTTTTAATAAATAATTTTTGTGTAGATATTCTAATTAACGTTTTAAATTGTGATATATGATAATATTGATTTATTGAATTATTTATAAAAAAAAAAAAAAAAAAAAAAAAAAAAAAAACTTGTGGGAAACAACCACACGACTTCCATTATCATTATACATATTACATGCATTTCTTGGAGAAAATGAGAACAGAAGACATAAAATGGAATTAACAAGGTAGACATCTAAATATTTTCTGGTAAGAGAAACTTGATGTACGTGTAAAGACATATAAAACAGACTTTACATAGTGAGTTAAAAAATAATGGGAAACAAATGTAGAATTATTTTTTGAAACACCAATTTACGAAATCTAAAACTAACGTACCTAATCACGATGACTGTTATTTTTCCAGTTATAACCACGTAATATATGAAAACGGACATTTAAACTGGATATATGTAACAATTTTCAAGAAAAACATTAGAGTCGTTTTTGAGATACCAACATTTAACAAAACGTGGCGTACTCAATTGTTGACCAGAAAACAATAATTATATATAAAAGGATATTTAAAAGGACGTTAATATGGCGAGTTTGAAAAAAAATCGTACAGACGTTTTTCAAAGAACGGACTTGCGAGACGTAAAATTGAGCTTATACGAGATACCTATCAATTTTCATGAACTAGTTAACTATATCATTCAAAAGAACATCTAATAGAGTGTTTATATAGCAAATTTGAAGAAAATCGTTAGAGCTGTTTTTGAGATACGGACTTACGGCCCCACTTCCGGTTTTCCAATTTTCATCAAAATTTGGAAACTTCATTTGTACACCAGACCTGTCTCATTTCTCAAGTTTCGTAGTTCTATCTGTATTAGTTTTGGAGGTATGATAGCCAGAAGATTCAACATATACATACATACACACTGATCAATTACACACTGACCATTACATACTGACCAATTACCAAAAACTACTTTTTTGGACTCGGGAGATCTTGAAACGTGTAAATAAGGAGAAAACACGATATAGAATTTTTAGACCAAATACAATACTTCCATTACCTATAGTAGTCGGATAATGGAAGTAAAAATAAAGAAAGAAAGAAAAAGAAAGAAGAGTGTTTTTAAGACACCATCTTTCAGTTTTATATGCAAAATGATGCACTGCAAGTCTAAAGCACATTATATACACCTCTGTTTTAACTATAATAGAATAAATATAATTAAAATATTAGGAATATAGAAAAATTATTTTTTTTTTCAAATAATTCCTTTAACTTAAAAATGTGCTTTAAAAAATAATTATAGATAAAATGTATTATACATGTAAAACTTATACATCATCCGCAGAAAGTCACACTTTACTTGCTGTATATTGGGAGCGCTTCGGAATTTCTAAAAACTGTCAAACACAAATTCAAATTGAGAGGAATTTCGTTTTATAAAAAATAAAAATAAATAAAAGTTTTGGACGGCACATGGGGTCAGTTAATAGCAAACTTTAAAATTTCAAATGGGAAAGAGAATAGGGATTTAATAGTTCGAAGTCAAGGTGTTGTTTTCATTAGAAATGTTTTGGAAAAAAAAAACCACTATGCTTTTTATAGAAGGTATGAAGGATTAAAATTTTCGCTTAAATTAATCCTTTCTTTACACTGTATCTTCAAAAACACCTAGGTAATTTTGAGAACTACAAAAAAGTACTCAATAAATTTAAATTTTATCACGTCATTTGGTAAAAAAAATACAACTGGTGTAATTAAGGGATCTTCGTTGATAAGGTAAACATGGATAGATATATTATTTTACAGACATTCTATAAATATTGAAGGAAATTCAAGCTAGGATATTCAGACACAGACACACAAAATTTTTTTAAATGGTGGGGTGAAAAATAAGAATAAAAAATTTTAATTTAAATCATGAAATTTTTTTGTTCGCGTAAGAATGGTGTCATATATTATGTAACATTTATAAATATCGTAAAAACAAGTGCTTAAGAAAACATTTAGTTATAATACAGTAATATAAAATATTTCAGATTGCACTATTAAGATGAATTAGGAAATAAGTTATAAGTTTTTTTTTTTTTTTTTTTTTTTTTGTGTCTTTAAACAAATAATAAAACTTTTCATTAAAAAAAGAAGGAAAATTTTTATTTACGAATAAATATATCTATGTTTTATCACTAATCAATAAATGATTTTTTTTTTTTTTTTTTTTTACTCAATCAATACTTTCCTTTAAAGTCATGAATTAAGTTAAATTTGTTTCATCATTTTCTATTTTGCATGAATGTGCGTAACAAATATTTGAAACTCGGGAAATCATAAAATTTTATATATTGTTAAAGTACCTCACATTGAACTAATTTTATAAGAAAAATAAGGCTATTAAAACTGAGATAATGACTTTCTTATTTTATTTTCCTTAGCTTTACTGCGGCTATTTATCACCTTAATAAATTCATTAAATGCAAGTGTGATGAGAAGAAAACCTTATTTTTATTTTATTGCTGTAGTTTATAGCTATTAAAGCGACAAGATGCGTTCGTTTCTATTATGTAAACCTTATATATTCTGACATTTTTTAAGGTCAATTAACGTTGAATGAACATCAATAAAAATACACAGATAATAGTAATTTTTAAATTGTTTATCTGGGAAATTTAATGATATTTTAGTGATATTTCAAATATCATAAAATTAATGATATTTCAAGACTTAACATTGTGTGTGTATTACAAATGTCTAACGTATCCTAATAAATCGAAATTTAATATGAGTCATAATCATAACAAAATATCCTGTAATAACGCATACCTTTTTAAATACATCAGATTCTCAATAATTTTATTCCTCTGTATAAAAAAAATACACACAGACACATATACAGAGTGTCCCAGCTAAGATTTTACAAACTTCCAAGGGGAGATAGGGTACACCTAGATGACTCGGAATTACGTAGGAATGCTGGGTCGGAAACGCCTTCCTGATGCGGTACAGTGCATTGAATAACCGCGGGTGTGTCAAGCATGCTTGTTCGAAGCTTTATTTCAATTTCCCCATCTTTTAGGCATAAAACACAAGGAAAGGAAAAGACACAAAGTAGAAGAAAGAAAGGTGTTTATTATTCGCTGTTCACAATGGAAATGTTTACGTTGTTTAGTAATTCTGGTATCATACTTGTTCCAAGAATATTAAGTAGTCAGTACCTTTCAGGAGATCAAGCAACACGCATGGCCTGGCGAGGCGAGCCCATAAAATACCGGCCCCTGCATTTAAAATAAAACCAAAACGTATCTATGCAGCTCGAGTACATATCGTTTGTGGGTTCGCCATTGCTTACGTATGGTTATTATGAATAGTAAAAATGTCTTTCGTCGGGAAGTACGACTCATCTGTGAACAATACGGAGACTGAGAAATGGGATCTGCAGCTCGTTTCGGCAAATATCACAATGAAGAAGCTCGACGAGGATGAAAGTCACATTCCTACAGTAATTGGAATCACTACAAGTGATACGGATGCATGACATTGCTATTCAGAATCCAGTAATTTCAGAATCTAATTCAGTGAAATCACGTTTTCACTCGCATACCTCGTGTACTTCTTCTGGGAGTGCTCTTTATAGTCCAAGCGGCGGTTGCAAAAAATTGACTTGAGAAGGTATGAAGCTAATTTTTATTCTACAAATAGAATTCATAGATTAATATGCTCTTTAAAATGGCATAGGGTTGCCTGGTCAAAGCCGTCAAGTTTCAGAGGTTGCCACGAAAATAGGGGACGTATTTTACGATTTATTTACCCAAGTAAAAAATGATTTACCCAAATGTAAAGATGAAACCGGTGCTAAAATGTAGAGAATAATGTGCTCTTTAAAATGGCATAGGGTTGCCTGGTCATAACCGTCAAGTTTCAGAGGTTGCCTCGATAATAGGGGTCAAATTTAAACGATTTTCGAACCCCAAAAGGTATGAAGATGAAACCGGTGCTAAAATGTAGAGATTAATATGCTCTTTAAAATGGCATAGGGTTGCCTGGTCAAAGCCGTCAAGTTTCAGAGGTTGCCACGAAAATAGGGGACGTATTTTACGATTTATTTACCCAAATAAAAAATGATTTACCCAAATGTAAAGATGAAACCGGTGCTAAAATATAGAGATTAATATGTTCTTTAAAATGGCATAAGGTTGCCTGGTCAAAACCGTCAAGACCCGGAGGTTGCCTCGAAAATAGGTTAAATCTGTCAAGGAAAGCAGTCAACCACAAAAAAATTGGCGAGTTTTGAAGATTTCTTAACGAAGTGTAAAAAAATATGAATAGCATTAACAAAGAAAATGAATAAGGATGAAATTATATGAATATTTGAAAGGTGTAGCTGGTTACAGAATGTACAGCGTTGGAGTTATTTTAAAATGGCATATGTTTGCCAGGTAAAATTCGTAAAGAAATAGCGGTCAGTCTCCAAAAAGCTAACGGATATTAAAGGTGTTTAACACAAAGTGAATCACACATGAAGACTATTTAAAAAAGCTTAAATACGAAATGATTAATATTTAAAAGATGAAATTTCGAGCTAAATGTAGAATATACAACACTTTTCAATATGCTTACGATTGTGCTTCAAACCTGTCAAGGTAGAGCGGACAGCTTAGAAAAGGAAGCGAATTCCAGTATTCGTTTATTTTATTTGTTTAATGATATAAGAGATTTTAAAGCATAAAGAAAATTAAATTATTATGCGTGACCATTCTTTTTCTAATCTGTATAAAACTAATTTCAGCTCACGAGCTCGTTTTTTCCCCATTTTTCAATACTTAAAATATTCAAATTGTGTCAAAGTATTGAGAAGATAAATTCCCTGAAGAAATGTATGCGGCTGCTTTGTAGAATTTTATACGAATATTTTGGTTTGTGCTGATTTTGTTATATTAAAAATTTGTCAATTTTAGAAAAGTTTCTCAATTAATTTTTTTATATCTAATTAAAAATAATCAATAATGCCTTCTGAAAATTAATTATGGGTACAAATAAAGCGAAAAACATTTTTAAAAATTGATAAATTTTTCGCGTTTCTTAATAACCATGAATTAATTTATGAAATTGAAATTTGTAAATCTTGCTGCAAATCTGAAATAAGTGGTTTTTTTTTTTTTCATTTTATTTAATTATTTATTGTGTATACTAACACAATTTTTTATTATGAGTTTCTTGCGCATTATTATCTTCATTTCTGTTAACTTTCGCGGGCGTATTTTCTGATCTGTATAGCATGCTTCATTTTTAATTTTTACTATTAATTCGTTGTTTTTATGGGAAATTTTAGAACAGTTTCATTACAGCTTGTTTATTTATTTTTTCTTTTTTTAAATACTTTTTATATTTTTTCTTCACATTGTATAAAAAACCCTTCAAAATTAGCTTTTTTTTTTTTTTTTTTTTTTTTTTTTTTTTTTCGAGACAACCACTATTTCTCGAGATTTTTACTTACCTGGCAACCCTATGATACTCTAAAGAGAATATTATTCTCTATATTTTATAAACGGTTTCATTTTTAAATATCTTAGGGTAAAAAGACCGCTAAAATTCGCCCTCACCACACACACACGCACACATTTTTCGTGGCAACCTCTTTTCTTGGCAGTTTTGACCAGGCAACCCTATGCCATTTTAAAGAGCATATTATTCTCTACATTTTAGCACCGGTTTCATCTTTACATTTGGGTAAATCATTTTTTACTTGGGTAAATAAATCGTAAAATACGTCCCCTATTTTCGTGGCAACCTCTGAAACTTGACGGCTTTGACCAGGCAACCCTATGCCATTTTAAAGAGCATATTATTCTCTACATTTTAGCACCGGTTTCATCTTTACATTTGGGTAAATCATTTTTTACTTGGGTAAATAAATCGTAAAATACGTCCCCTATTTTCGTGGCAACCTCTGAAACTTGACGGCTTTGACCAGGCAACCCTATGCCATTTTAAAGAGCATATTAATCTCTACATTTTAGCACCGGTTTCATCTTCATACCTTTTCGGGTTCGAAAATCGTTTAAATTTGACCCTATTATCGAGGCAACCTCTGAAACTTGACGGTTTTGACCAGGCAACCCTATGCCATTTTAAAGAGCATATTAATCTCTACATTTTAGCACCGGTTTCATCTTCATACCTTTTGGGGTTCGAAAATCGTTTAAATTGTGACCGGAAGTGAGGTTGTTTCTCTTAAACTTGACGGCTTTGACCAGGCAACCCTATCAGATTTTCATTGTAACAATGAATTCTATCTATAGAAAAAAAATTAGCTTCATACCTTCTCAAGTCAATTTTTTGCAGCCGCCGCTTGGACTATTACCAGACTTAGCACAGTTTCCTTGCTGGCTTCCGTACGTATCGTTCGATTTCAATTATCTGTGACCAGTATTACATAATTGATATATACAGGCGCAAATATGGTAAGGGCGGAAGTTCGCCTCAACTTTTTTGAACCTACAACTTCTGAGTGGCTCGACCTTTGCAGCTTGCGGCGCCGTTTGCCAGAAACATATTTGATTTCTCTGAGTTTGTGTAGTCTGCGCCGTCCTAGAGCCTCTCTGCGTGCGAAATGACGCTTCATCTCAGCACAACTCCTTCTTATCGTAGAGACTCTCTGGCGGTTAGTTCAATTCTTCAATGAAAATTTTACGCATTGTCCCTTCATACACTATCTCGATCAAATTTGCGCCGAGAATCCTGCCCGTATTATCCACTGGCACCCCTTTCGATATTCCAGGATCGAGGATAGTCTTTGTGTGATTCAGCCTTTTCAATGCCCTTACTGCGCCAGGAAGATATTTTCGACCAGGCAATCCTATGTGACTCCAGGTCGTCTATGTGTACCCTACTATCCATAAAAGATTTTAACATGTTAGATGGGACAACCAGTCTAGAGTCCTAAAGAAAAAAATCTGGAGTGACTCCACTCGACTTTCCGAACATTGAGTAATTAACAGTTTTGTAGATAAAGTAAAGAAAGAGAAGTTGTTAAAAAACAAAAGAGATAAAACCATAATAAAAATGTTGAGTATTTTTCTCCATATATTAAACGATGTTTTATTTAACGCTACTGAACTTTGAGCCCATAGATCATAATGATAAAGAATTTTCGTTGTGTCCCTGTAAAAAACCTATAAATGCTAGATTCACCAAAATGCTTATAGTTAGTGCAACAGTGATTTATAATATTCATATAAATTTTCAGCTCAATTGAATAAGGCGTTTAGATGCTATCGCACTTTTAACTAGTATGTTGTGGCCACCACATGGCTTTCTTCTATATTTTCCTATACAAATTCACTCAGTAAAAATAATTTATTAAAATTATTATTAAAAAAAATTATCTTCCATGATAATGTAGATGATTTCCATATTAGAGAAGTAGTATAACACTAAATATCCAAAAAAAGTCAATTTTATTGTCAATATTACATTAAAAAAAATCGATAACTTCATTTTAAATTATCGCAGATCTATAGTTCAACCATTCGTTTTAAAGGTACTGGCGATCTCTTTTGAAAGGTACCCATCATGAAAATTTACTCCCCTCGAGGGGAGAATTCCCCCCCCCCCCAGGCGGGGGGGAGGCGAGGCTCCTACACATACAAAAAAAATTTCCCAGTTGACTATCTCTATTATAAATAATTCTGGTAAATTTCATAATAATTATAAAAAAATAATTTTTAATACACATTTATACAAAATTTTGTACTATACCACCATGTTAAAAATTTAGAAAAAGCGGGATGGCAACGCAACCTGTAAGACAATATTTACCAAAACTTGATAGGCACTAACTTATGTCAAGGTGCAACTACATACCAATTTGTATGAAATTCTGTGAAGTAGTTCCTGAGATACAGTTGCCACAAAAGTTTGTCACACCCATGCAGAGACTGACAGACAAACAGACAGACATTTTCTAAAAATGGTCAAATCGTGTTCTGCAGCTCTCAAAACGTGTAAATCCATCAAAAACTCGAGGTCGAAAATTTTTACGAATCCAATACTTTCTTCTATTGAATATAGAAGAAAGTAAAAATTTGGTCCCACAGGCCATAATGATAAAGAATTTTTCTTTGTGTCCCTGTAAAAAAATTGTACGTGCTAAATTCACCAAAATCTATACAGTTCGTGCAACTGTGACCTATAACATGTGTAAAATTTTTTGTTCAGATTAAATAAGCGTTTAGACGCTATCGCACTTTTAAAAATTTGGCCCCATAGGCCATAATGATAAAGATTTTTTTTGTGCCCCTGTAAAAAAAACTGTAAGTGCCAGATTCTCCAATCTCTATACAGATTGAGTAACTGTGACCTATAATATGTGTATAAATTTTTTGCTCAATTGAAGAAGGCGTTTAGATGCTATCGCACTTTTAAGATTTTGGTCTCGTAGACCATAATGATAATGAATTTTTCTTTGTGTCCCTGTAAAAAAACTATAAGTGCTAGATTAACCAAAATCTATAGGGTTCGTACGATGGTGACTTACAATATACGCAACAACTTTCAGCTTATTCGAACAAAGCGTTTAGACGCTAGCGTGTTCACTCACAGACATACACACATGCATACACACACATACATACACACATACACACACACATACATACATCATCGTAAAAATAGTGAAAACGGACTCAGGGGACCTCGAAACGTATAGAAACATCAAAATCTCGAATTCGGATTTTTGACATGATTACAATACTTTCCTCACTATAGTGTTCGGAAAGTAAAAAGGAAATCCAAAATTTGTTATGATACATTATCCATTAACCCCCCCCCCACCCCCACCCTCTCAATTTGGCTTAGTTTCTTAAACTTAAAATAATTGAAGGTAATCCTGCTGTTTTTTCTGGCAACTCTGCAGTGTGATCGACTGACTCCGTTTTATTAAATAGCTTTATTTTTATTGTAATGTGCATGATTGTGATTTTTTTTTAGATGTTTTTAACTCATTTTAAGATGTATATAGAGTGTTTTTTTTTAATATAAGTTATGTAACCACGCATTAATTTCTTTATAAATTGTGTTTGTAATATCCATGAATGGCTTAATTTGATTTATGTTTATAGTTTATGTACATCATTTCCCTGAAGATGGTAAAAATTGCATATTAACCAAACGTCGGAATGTAAACATATTTTGGAATATAAAGATATTTTAAATAGTTTGATATGCTGAAAAGTATGGTTTTATAACTATTTTTTTTATAAATAAATAAATAAAAATAAAATTAATGAATTAATAAAGTTAAATTAATAAAAAAGAAAGAAAGAATTACCTAAATATATAAATAAATTAGGTATAAGGCTTTTAAATAAAAATAAAATAAATATATATAAGTAAATTATTTGAAAATCGTCTTTCCTCCATTTTTTGTGTTTGTTTTTCTTGTATCCTGTTTTTTGGTTGTGTTCCTCTCTGATTGGTTTTGCATGCTGCTTCTTATTGCTTGGTTGTGTTGCTCCTCCTCCTTTGGGGGCGGGATGTATCTGGACCATCTGTAGGGGTGTGTCCCAGACCATTGCCAATTGCCCATCTGCGCAGCACTAGTGCGACGTAAAAACCCAACCAACCATCCATCCATCCATCCATCCTCCTCCTTTGGGTTTTGCCCTGCTTTCAGTCTGTATTTTGCCTCCAAGGTAGCACATGTTTTGCACCTGCAGAGAAAAGGCCACATGCTTTCGAAACCGATAGTACTCTCATTAATTTTATGGTGTGAGAAGAAGTTTTTTAAGTTTAAATGGCCAATAATAATACCGTGTAACTACTTTTTCTTAAAATATAACAAGTTATTAGAAACACTAAGCCTCCCACAAAAAAGCGCACTAAAGAGCAACTGCAAAGTAAAAAGTCAGTACTATGTGCTATGTGCTGCTATGAAGTGTAATATTATCGAAATCAGATCCCCAGAACTCTGTATGAATAATGAGCTTTTTTTTTTTTTTTTATGCACTTTGTAATAGCCTCAGTCATTTTTGTTCCTCATTTTCATTTAAAAGGGAAATCTTGTTCGCCTATCATTACATCATATAACTGATTCAACATTAGGCGAAGTTAAATATAATATTTCTGTATATATTTACTATTCAAATCTATTATTACATTAAATTATTTATCTAAATATTTAGTTATTCAATATTTTATATAAAAAAGAACAACCCTTTTATTATTAGAAAAGGTAATATAAGATATAAGGTAATATAAAGTAATACAAAGATAATTGAAATATTTCAAATAATGGTTTCTTTTACTAAATTTTCTTTTTCTTTTCTAGTTATTTAATTGAAATTTTTTATTATACATAATTTATACAAAAAATATAACTGAACATTATGCTTAGTCTAAAGGAGAAAAGGAAAAAACATTCTGAAATACTTTGATGTTTGAAAGAAATAACATCTCAAAGAAGTAAAGCTTACCTAAAAATAATTGATTAGATTTGTTTTTACTTACTTGGTTAAAGTATTTTCCGCAATTTTTATTGCACTTCTATAATCAGATATATTTTTTATAACACGGTTTCTTTATTTGATAAAAGAATAGAAAGTTTGTTACTATTATGTAGTTGTTAAATATAATAATATATTTTATGAAAGAGCAAAAGAGCATGAAAAGTTTTCTTATCTCATATTGTACTAATATTAGAGTTGAAGTTATCAAAAATGTAGAATTAAAATTTCCTATTGCTAATAAAAACAAGGCAGTCCTAGATTAATATTGAATAGACCTGACTTCCTGACTTCAGTGTGCTTTTCTAAAACGCAAAAAAAAAAAAAAATATATATATATATATATACTTATATTATTATGAGCGTGACATTGAGTGTACTAACTTTAAATTACTACGATACATAGATGATATAATTATATTATATTGGGATAAAAATCACACCAATCTAGACTTACCTGTCAAATATCCTGAAAATCTGTCTCTAAGTAGTACTGATTTGGATTCTAGTGTCATTAATTTCTTAGATTTAAAAATTATTCTTAATAGTAATGGCCAATTAGAATTTGACTTATACGATAAAAAGAAAGATTTCCCCTTTAAGGTAAATTTTTTCACTAACTTTAAAACATGCTTACATAAATCTGTATTTGTCAATATTCTTCTTAATTTTACTCTAAGGATCAAATATTTAGTGTCTGATAAACATCAAAAATTACAATTTCGATTCTTTAAAAATTTAGCATTAATTAATGGCTATCCCAAACACTTAATAAAAAAATTCTTTTAATTATTTATTTAATTATTATTATTATTATTTATTTATTTATTTATTTTTTCTCCTCATACATTTTATTCAAATTTAAATTTACGTTAAGGTATTATTATTTGGTTTTCATCAAATACATTGATTATTTGATTCCTAAATTTATTTGATTTTATTTTTACATTATTTTCATCTTATTAATCCAGATGGCAGCACTATTCATGATTCAATATTAGGAATCATCACCTGATTTTTTTTTTCTCAAGGATTTGAATCCTTATCATACATGAATTCCACTGTGAATCCTAAAAATTACTCTATGGTCAATGCTATTTTGAACTAATTAACTGTGGATCTAACTGCTAACTGATTGTTACATTTTTACATGTGCGAGTGTGCGACGTTCATTGCTTCAATTTCATTTAGAAAGGTTAAAGTAATCTTATTATTCTACAGATTTATGGGTTTAATTTTAATCTTATATTTAAATGGTTATGGTTTTTCATATTTAGGTAAAGGTTTTATTATGATTATCGATTTATTATCGTTTCATTACGATCTTTGTTTTTCTATATTGACTATGTCTATTTCTTTATTGAGTTGTGTTCATTTCAAATATTTTATTCAGTAAGTTGAATTTTTGTATTTTTATTTTAATCTTAATTTTATGGTTTTGGTTTGTCATATTAGGTTATAGTTTTGTTTTTATCTTCTCGTTTAATGGTTTTTCTATGGGTGTTTCGGGCCTGCGAACAAAGAAATTCTTAGCTTTTGCTTTCTTTGTTACAGAAAAACATCCATATTTTAGCGTATTTGCATTCTACCAGGCCCTTGAAAACGTTAGAATGCAAATAATGCTTTTTTTCTTATTCCAATTTATAATATTTATATCGATTTTTCTTTAATTCTTCTTTGATTTGATATGGGTAGTCTTAGCTTGTGATCCAAGGAGTTGTTTTAATACTGAAGTTGAGTCATCTTTAAATTTCATAAAATTTTTTTTTTGCACTGATTATATTAATGTATTTCTATATATATATATATATATATATATATATATATATTTAAAAAAAAAAAAAAAAGATTTTTTTAAACTGTAAAATCTGTTTTAAACTGTATTATCTGAGTTTATTGACCTGGTACCTGCTATAAAAATTTTAAATAATTTGTTTGCTTAAGTAGCTTATTAGATACCTATTGTATATATATATATATATTGGTAGCATATATATGTTACCGTATATATACATTGTTATTATACAGAATCATACATATATATATATATTTATATATGTGGTACCAAAGTAGTAGAACGTTGTAAAATATGTGACAAAATGCTACGCCAGCAAAAATGAATTAATAAATAAATAACTTTAAAATATTCAGTAACTTCTTTAAAATAAATATGAAAAACTAACCAATAATAATTTAGATTAAGACAAGAAAACAATACTTGCGCTCAATGGAACATAATCCCTCCTCCCCCCCCCTCCCACAATAAATAAATAAATAAATATAAATAAAATAAATAAATAAATAAAATAAAAGTCTGTGCGTGAAAAATTGAAATAAATAATAATGTTCATCTATAACATGTTTAAATAAGAAATTGTTAGTTAAAACATATTGAATGAAGTTATATATATATATATATATACTACATATATATATAATTCAAGAGTGTACATCCAGATTATCGTGAAACAAAAAGGAACAATAAAAACTTATTTAATATCTAAATAGTGGGAAAACGTTCCTACTGAAAAGATTAATCGTCAGGTAAAGTCCTTCAATGAGCAATGTACATATATACATACATATGTGTATACATATATATATATATATATGGAAGTAAACAATACAATTTCACTTGTTTGCTCACAACCGACATACTATAACAACTTTCTTTTTCTGTTAAAAGGTGGATACTAGTGCTAAAGTAATTTAAAGCTATTTATTTATTTATTTATATTTATGTTTTACCCATATAAGCTAGGTATTCTTTTGATCAAATTTCGACAATGGATTTTTTTTTATATATATATTTAAACGTTTCGAGTAATTTCGGTTATAAAAATTCAAATTTTTCATCTACTGGTCCATTTGTTTATATGGCTAGTCTACTTGCCTGTCTGTGTACCTATTTTCAATATAATCAAAAATTGATATTAGTAGAATTCAATACTGTAAATCTGTAATCTATAGCAGAATTATTTTAAACTTTTTATTCAGATTGCATAAATGCTTCATGTACTGTCGGGGGAAAAAAAACGCAACACCCGCTGTAATTCCGTTATTAATTGACGCAGGAACATCTAATAGACATAATTCAACAGGAAATTAAATGCACTTTCTGAAAATGTCGTCAAACTTTGAATTAGGGGTCATCTACATATTGAAATGAACGCCAATTTCAATTTTTTCAATAGCGACACCCAATTTTGACTTCATATTCGAATTTCTGAGAGTCTGGCAGTGCGGAAAAGTATATTGTTTGTATACTTTAATTTTAGTATTTATAGAGTTATAATTAAAAATGTGTTAGGGGGTTATCTGTAAATGTAGAAAAATAAAATTAAGATCCTATAAGAAATAGGCAAAATTTTAATGTTTCACACCGGAAATCTTTCAGGAAAGAATGAATTATAAAAATTAATAAAATCTTTCACATTTTCCAGTTTTTTAGTTATCCAGAATTCAGTTTTCTTAGATTTGTATATTGTTAGCTGAGAGAATTAAAACTATATAAGAACATTTTGAATACTTAAATAGTGGACTGTAATAAAAACTTGACACACTAGAGGTGATTTCAACATCACAACTACATTTATTTAAACTTTAAAAAATGGGAGTAAAGAAAGCTGCCAGCCTCCCATGAGCGGAGTTACAAAACTAACTGAGTTCCGAACGAAGGAGCGAACTTTACAGAGTGCGCAGGCGCAACATACCGCCCGGCGTTGAAATGCAAATTTCAAAGAGTTACACAAAATTATACATGAGACATAACCATGAAAACATATGTTTCAAATACAAACTGAATTATAGATTAATCACATTGAAAATAAAAACAATAATTAACACAATTTTAACTTATACATGAAACAATCTATATATGCAAGGTAAGTAAATAAAACCAAAGGAAAACTTATATATCAATATTAAGAAAATTCTGTATTATTTCTTTTCTTAATTTTTAATAGATTTTTTTTTTTTTTTAAGTACAATTAATACTTATTTAAATATATATTTGTTATAATATACCATTTTTCATATCTAAACAAGAATAAAACAAATGTCCGTTATATAAACTGTCATTTTTTTTCAATAAAATATAAGCAGTAAAATGAAGTTAATATTTTGATGATTTAGTTTAGATTAACATTTATCCTTTATAAGAAAATAAAGCAAGAAAATAGTAAAACACTATAATAATTCAACAATGCACATTTAATTCTCAATAGGCAATACTGCTATTTTGCCAATGGATCTTTTAAACATTCCGTGTTTAGTTTTAACATTAAGGACACGGACTTTCGAGTCCTTTCCATAAAACACATTAACTATTCTGCCAAGAATCCATTTTCCTACAGGAAGATTATCTTCCTTAATAACAACCATATCACCTATTTTAATATTATTTTTTGCTATCATCCATTTGGGTCTCTGCAGGAGAGTACTCAAATAATTATTTTGCCATCCCTTCCAAATACGCTGTGATAGTTTTGTAGTTTTTTGCCAAAGAGTTAATATGTTATCGAAAATGTGGGTCATACTAGGTTCTGGGATTGCCGTGAGAGATCGACCAACTAGAAAGTGTGCAGGATTTAACACCTGAAAGTCATCCAGTATCCTCCGATAAAGGAGTCAATGGGCGGGAATTTAAAATACTCTCTATTTGACAAATTATAGTTAACAACTGTTCGTAAGTTAATTTATAGTTGCCTGCAACACGTTTAAAGTGATATTCCAAAGTTGGGTGCTCTAGGTGGGAGAAAATTCCATTCAATGGACTCAGAAGAGAGAAAATTTGTGAGTTCACTATCAGGTTTATTGAGTAAATTATGCAAGCGGCGTAATTCCAAATTTGCACCCAAGAAATTCCTTGCATTATCACTAAACAATTTTTGTGATTTTCCTCGTCTAGCGAAAAATCGTTTGAGGGTGGCGATGAATGCTTCAGAAGTAAGATCACAAACAAGCTCTAAATAAACAGCCCTTGTGACCATACAAACAAAAATGCAAACATAGACCTTATGAAAAATTCCCTTTCGCTGACCCCGATATTTTATAAAAAAAATGGGCCACAGAAATCAACCCCTGTACAATTAAACGGGAAATTAAAATTAACCCTTTCCTTGGGCAGATTGCCCATGATTTGTTCAGCTGTTACAGGCTTTGCTTTAAAACAAATTACACAATTATGGACAATTCTACGGCAATTTGAACTCCCCACGAACAGAATAAAGTAAATTCTGAGGACTAATATGTAAGTACTTTTTATGAAAGTGTACAAGTATCATATCCGTAAATTTGTGTTTAGCAGGTAGTACTATGGGAAATTTTCTATCATATGACTAACAGTAGAATTACTCAATCGATCTCCCACTCTGATTACATTGAATTCATCTAAAAATTGACTTAAATTTCGAATTTTACCTGTTGCAGGAATTCCTTTTTTCAAATTTTGAACGTCTTCTTTAAATTCTTCTTCTCGAACAAATCTAGCTAAAATTAACTTACTTTTACTCAGTTCCTGAAGAGTAATAGGTAAGCGTGTCTTCGAAGATGGACTCTTGGCATTGTTAAAAAACCTAAAAATGAAACTCAAAATACGAATTAATTTACAAAAATCATTAGTAATGTAAAGAAGATTAACTAAGAAAATTTCCTTCACAGTGACCAGCGACAGTTACGTTGGTTTTACTTCAGTTAAATATTGGTCACTAAATTCAGTAATGTCATTTTTAGAAAGTTCTATAGGCTCATGATGAAGAAAATCTGGTCCATTGAACCAGAACTCAGAAAGTTGATGAGGATGGCTTCCTCGTGAAACAAGATCAGCTGGATTTTCGGTTGACTTAACAAGCCTCCAACAAAAATTCTTCGTGAGTTCCTGGATTCGATTGGAAGCAAAAACCTTGAGCACGTGGGGGGATGAGTTGATCCATGACAAAACGATTGTTGAGTCGGTGTATAGATATACACAACTTAATTGTATATTTAGTGATGTGATTACCTTTGATATCAGTTTAGATAACAATTCAGCGGCACAAAGTTCTAGGCGAGGTATAGTCAACACTTTAAGAGGAGAAACTCGGGACTTACTACAAAGTAAGCTCACATGTATATCGCTTGAACTAGTGATCACACGTAAATAAACCACTGCGCCATATGCCTCTTGTGACGCGTCCGAAAAGCCGTGGAGCTGCAGTTCACGACAATTATAGTCTGAGAACACGAAACGTGGGATCATATCCTTAAGCTCGTTTAGAGCATTTCGGAATTTTATCCATGTGTTTTTCTCTTGTGTTGAAAGTTCCTGATCCCAATCAATTTTCAAAAGCCACAATTTTTGTAAAAATATTTTAGCCTGTACTATCACTGGTCCTACTAGATCCAATGGGTCAAAGAGTCTCGCGATCTCTTTTAGAACACCACGTTTGGTGATTGTATTGGAATAATCTGTGAATACCGTGAAACTAAAATTATCATCTTTGGGATTCCATTTTAGCCCCAGTGTTTTCACCGAAGGTTTTTCATTTTTTTCGAAGTGATAGTCTTACTTACTGTATGGGACTTGTTCTAATAATTCTCTGGCATTTGATACCCATTTATGCAGCTCTAGTCCACCAGCCGTTAGCATTAACAACGACTGTTTCTGAAGTTCCAGAGCAGACGACACTTCATCAGTTCCCGTTAAAATGTCGTCTACGTAAAAATCCTTAAGTGTGGCGGCAGAAGCTAACGGATATTTAGCCCCTTCATCACTAGCGATTTGTTTTAGTACACGAGTGGCCAAATAAGGAGCACAATTTGTGTCGTATGTTACAGTTAATAATTTACAGATTTTAGGCTTTTCCTTAGGGGTTTTATTCCAAAGAATGCATTGCCAGTTACAATGTTCAGGATTAACCCATATCTGTCTATACATCTTTTTAACATCCGAAGTGAAAACTATTTTGTGCGTACGAAAACGTAATAAAACGGCACATAAATCATCTTGTACTACACCTCCATTTAATAAACAATCATTTAAAGATAACCCATTGGTAGTGGGTGAACTGGCGTTGAATACAACCCTTAATTTTGTAGTGCTGCTATCAGGTTTAAGCACAGCGTGATGTGGAATAAAATATTTAACAGTGTTTATTTCAGTATCATTTAATTCTCACATGTGGCCTAACTGTTCATATTCATGCAAAAAATTTACATACAATTCAGAAATATTGGGATTTCTATTTAATTGTCTGTATAAGATGTTTATCTTTTGTTTGGACGAATGGAAGGAATCTCCTAATTCAGAATTATTTTTCATTGGTAAGTTTACTATGTACTTCCCGTTTTCATCTCTGCGATATGTTTTGACAAACTGCTTTTCACACTCAATCTCTTCCTTATTTCTCAAACTAGGTGAATCTAGTATATTTTCAATCTCCCAAAATCTTTTCATAGTATTTTCTAAATTGGAGCTATCTGACTGGGAAATAATAGCACAATACAATAAATGTGGAGTGCCTTGAATACGGAGCACTGTTTTCCAAGGAATTCTAGAAACTGATCAAAGTCAGGAACATCGTTGTTCTTTAATGTAAGTTCGTAGTTTTTGCGAGTTTACTGATCCAACTTTTGCAAAACAATGTTTAATAACATAATATTAGAAATATTATCGCGTTCATATTTCAATATTTTTAACGCTCTTAAATTATTTAGTATGCAGTCCAATAATTTTCTTTACCCGATTCATGAGTTATTTTTTCATAATTAATAATGGTTTTTATATGAGCATCTATTATAGCTCTTTTGTTTTCAAATCGTTGTTCTAATGTTTTAAAGAGAGAATCATACGTATCGTCACTGGTTTCTACTGTTTTTTCTTCGCCTTTCAACGCAATAAAACAATTTTTGATTAAGCGTTAATAATGGATTATCATCCATTAAATTTAGAAACTGCGTTTTAAATACGTTCCATTCTTCAAATTTTCCTGAAAATACAGGTAATGGTATCTGGGGTAAATGCATACTATGATTTGGAAAAATGTTTCTTTCAGCTCCTAACGAGCTATTATTTGAATTTATGTTACTCACATTGTCACTACAGTTAATTAGTAAGGCATTGAATCTTAACTCTAATTCTTGAAATTGAGAATCTAACTCACTTAACTCTTCTTCTATTGCAGGAAACTCATCATCCTTTGCCACTTGGTAATATTCCACTTTTAAATCTTCAAATTTATTTTGAAGTTTTTCTAATATCGATATTCTCGAAGTTATTTCTACCTTTGTAGTTCATTCGTCATTAGGAATATTGAGTAACTTTGTGAATTGGGATTTAATATTCCCTTTTTTTCTGTTTAATGCGCTTAAAGCCATATTTGTTTTATTTTTGAAAACGAAACTGTATTGGTTACGCTGTGGTCGCACGGACCAAAAAATGTTAGCTGAGAGAATTAAAACTATATAAGAACATTTTGAATACTTAAATAGTGGACTGTAATAAAAACTTGACACACTAGAGGTGATTTCAACATCACAACTACATTTATTTAAACTTTAAAAAATGGGAGTAAAGAAAGCTACCAGCCTCCCATGAGCGGAGTTACAAAACTAACTGAGTTCCGAACGAAGGAGCGAACTTTACAGAGTGCGCAGGCGCAACATATGTACTTCAGTATTTATTTAGATCATTTTAGTTCTATTCAAATACATTACACTTGCGATTGGTCCAGACAGTACTCTCTGAAAACTGTGCAATATTTTTCAAGTAAAAGTGTCTATTATGGCTGTACTGATCACCAATAAAGCTTAAATTTTCTTTTGTAGGTGTAACATAATATACGAAATGATATAATATAGATACAACGCATAAACTAAATCTTTTCGGATAAATTATTGTAAGGGTTTATGAAGTAAATATTAAACAATTTTAATCCAGTGGCGGCTCGTGCACCGAAAATTGGTGAAGAGGCACACTGTATTTTACGTTGTATTCATTTATAGAATATAAATTTACATTTAAATAAGTATTTTAGTTAAATTTGGTTAAAACCATGCTTAATAAAAATTATGATTAAAAATACTTAAATATTATTTTTGAGCTCTTCACCTATTTTCAGTTCACGAGCTGTTTTAATCGCTTTTACCAGTTTTGGGTCAGTTGAACTCTTTGGAACTGAACGATTCGTTTTATAATTTCTATGAAAATATAATTTCTTAATTAACCCTTTCGCGACTGTTGACGTAGATTCACGTCATTTGAAAATCCGTAACTCTGTCAGTGGGCGTTTCTTTCGTAATTTGTATATTACGTATTTCTTAGATGTTTACTCAGTGTTCATATTTTTGCAATAAAATATACTATGGATAGAAATATATTGATTTGAAAGAATATAATTATAATTTATATCCATTTGTAATATAATTGTGAATACAGAAAAGTTGTTCTGAAATATTTTTTATTTTGAGAGAGTAACGCCTGTAGGTGGATTATACAGTCAAAAAGACAAAATCCTGTGGTCGCAAAATCTGTTAAAATATATTTATAAAAGCTAAAGTATATTTTTGAAAATATATAACGTTAAAATATATTAATAAAATTTTAAAGACTAGAGTATCTTTAAAATAATAATCCTCCCACCTACAAAATAAATAAATGAAAATAAAGCAATATATGAAGCAAATGTGTAACTATAATGGTAGTTAAGAAACGATTTTACAAGTCTGTCTTCATTCCAATTCCATTCGTTTTTTTTTCTAATAGACAATTTTTACATTAAACCTATTTTTTTATTTAAAACAGTAAACCCCGCCTATTTAATTAATTTTTTCTTCTAGTGTTCCTTTAAAAGATTAAAAATTCATCACCTGTAATCGATGAAGAAAAAATACCACTTGTGCATATTTTTGTCAGTATAAAATAAGGGGTTTAACACGAATTCACCACTCAATGTCATATTTACTTTTCTTTCCTGTATTGTTTTGTTTTGAAGAACGATGAAGGCGGGGCTTGTCTTCTTTAGAAAACAGGAATTCTTGATGCTAACACTAATGTCTAAAAATCATCATTTTTGTTTCATTTCTTTGTGTTTGACGTTGTTGTTATATAATTTGACTCGTAAATAAAAAATAAAAATATTTTGTTTAATTTTCTTTGGTATTTTTTAAGATTTGATACGTTATCTCATGGAAAACTTTATAAGAGACGGCCTCCTAAACCACTCCAAAAGAAAGATTTATTTATATCTCGAAAACTAATAACTGGAATGAGCTGCAAATTTGCAAACCCATATTTTTCAGCATTAGGATTCATTTTATGTAAAAAGTAATATAGGTCATAATTCATAATTTTTATGAATATGAATTGATTAATATTTTTCAGAATTAAAAATTTTTTTTTAGAATCATAAGTAATGATGGATTATGTTTGGGTTTATTCACTATATCTCGTAAAAAAAAAAAAAAATATATATATATATATATATATACATCGATCAAGTTATTTTTTGTGAAGATATTAATTAAAGTTTGAAATATGAATTTAACATTAGCACCTTCAAACTTTTAACACTTATAACTTTATGAAAAAATAAGTAAAATATACAACCAATATACTTTTTCGCGTTGTCGCGATCCCAGGAATTCAAATATAAAGTAAAAATGGGGCATTACCATTGAAAAAATCAAAGTTGGTGCGCGTTTTAATATGTAGATGACCCCCAATTCAAAATTTCAGTTCATTTTCTGAAACTACTCACAATTTCCCGTCGAATGATACCTATTACATTTTCTACATCGATTAGCAACGAAGTTACGTTGAGTGTTGCGTTTTTTTTTTTTCCCCCGACTGTACATGAATATACAAAAGACTTCAAATACGTTTATGTTTGAGATTTCTCATCCGTACTCTTTTATAATATTTAGACAGCACTAAACACAATTAAATTTATATTTATATTTCTATCTCTATCTCTGTCTCTGTCTCTATCTCTGTCTCTATTTTTATTTTTATTTTTATTTTACTTTATTTTATTTTATTAGCAAAACGAAAGCATTTTACAAATATAATACTGTATTAAAATGCATTTACCATTCGCTTACAAATTCGAATAAAATAATTCGGATATATTAGAGCTATAGTTGAAATTACTTGAAGTATATTTCATACTGTGCAAGATTTTTTTTCTTACTTTCTTAAATTTAAATATACTATTTGATTTGCATGCAGTTTAGAGTCGATATACATTTTTTTTATTCAGAAAAATGTATTATTAAAGACTGCAAAAAACTTATGGATTCTTACTTGTTTGTATAACATACATTTAAACATAAATTTATTTGCTTTACAAAATGTTTCCCGTCCATTGTACTGAAATCAAATATGTCTATACATAGATTTAAACATTTTATACCATTATTACATTTATATTCTTTCGCGACCTTATTATAGGATTACATACATCTATAGAATGCGTGAAAAGAGAGTAAGAAAAATTTGAGACAAGACGGTAAATAAATAATGCTAGTGTTTCAGTTGCCTGAAAAAAAAAAAAAAAAAAAAAAAAAAAAGTATATATTTTATTGTTAAAAGTTGCTTCAAATTATCAAAAATTCATCTTGTTCTAAAAATAAAGTTGTTGGTTAATATTTCTTCATTTTTGTGAATAGTGACTTTTATTGAAGAAAATGGAAATTTTCTCCTTCAATTAATTAACAAGAACATCATATATAGACCAATGATAACATATAAACCTGAAAAAAAAACGCCATTTTCTCCAGATTCTGTGAATTATTTTTATTTTAGAAACAACATCACGTGCACCATGAATCAAAGTGATTTGTTGTTGAGAGACTAGACATCAACTTGATTTAAGTGCTCCAATGGACTAGAAATTCAACCTAAGCTCCGTTTTGGGAGTATCGCAGAAAAAATACTTCTAAAGGAGGAATAGTCGTGCATTTATCATACATGAAGTACACTGGAAGATATTACAAATTTTAATTTATCTAATATATGTATTACTGCTTATAAAAAGAATTTAATTTATGTATAATTTAATCCACATAAGAGGAAAAACACAGATATATATATTTCGTTTTTCGAAGCAATAACTTTCTTTTCTATGACGTACGATGTAACGTCATTTCACGCTTTTTATTTTTCTAACTTGTTGTTGAAATAAGCGAAATAATATGAGAGCAATTTTGATAGAAAATTATTAATTTAACAGCAAAAAAAAAAAAAAAAAACTACACTTTAAATGTTTTAATTAGTTTTGAAACATTTTTTGTCTATTTTAAAATTATAGCGTTTTAAAATCATAATTTTAATTAAAATTACCCTCTAGAGTCCCATCAAACGCTTTTTATAGATTTTGACGGTAGGGATATTTTACAGGGACAGAAAAAAAAAAATTCTTTATCATTATCGCCAATAAACTGAAAATATTTAAAGTGAAATGGATACCACTTTACACACGATTAGGATATAAATTGGTATGCATGTTGTGGGTTATTATAATAAGAACTATACCGATTAACACGGGTGTAAAACTTACCAATATAGAATATTGAATTTAATTACATTCCTGCCCATTATCGCCAATAAACTGAAAATATTTAATATGAAATAGATACCACTTTACACTCGATTAGGATATAAATAGGTAGGCATGGTGTAGGTTATTATAATAAGAACTCTACCGATTTACACCGGTGTAAAACTTACCAGTATAGAATATTGAATTTAAGTACATTCCTGTCCATTATCGCCAATAAACTGAAAATATTTAAAGTGAAATAGATACCACTTTACATTCCATTAGGGTATAAATTGGTAGGCATGTTGTAGGTTATTATAATAAGAACTATACCGATTTACACCGGTGTAAAACTTACCAGTATAGAATATTGAATTTAAGTACATTGCTGCCCATGGCTAAACATAGTTAGAGTTCACTTTAGCAATGTTAAATTGTTTAAAACATAAAAAATTCTTTATATCGTGAGCTCAACATTTATAGTTCTTTCTCAGGGACGCATAAAAGAATTTAGAATCATTATGCTTAATTAAACGACGTACAGTATGGTGACACATCCTTATTATGATTTTAACTTTTGTTATTTAACGATTACTTTTATTTAAAATTATATAAACAACGTTTAATTGCAAAATGTTTGGAAAGTCGAATGGAGTCAATGCAGTTTTTTTAGGACGCGATTGAATTTAAACGTTCATAAAAAGAGATAATAAGTTCTTAATTTAAAATGTCCAGTTTTGTGACAAAAAAAACTGTATAAGATTCATAAAAAAATTAAAGTATTGAACGAAAAATAATCCACACAGGGTATTATGAGTAATTGCTTCTAACTGAAATTTAATGCTATAAAAAATAAATTCAGTTTCGAAATTTTGTAAAAGTATGTAAATATCGATTGCAAAATTGTAGAATGAACAAAAATAAATTAAAACGATTACATAATTTTGCTCATTTTAAAATAATAATCTACATATTTTTAATTAGATAGGTTTTGATAATTCAACTTTTTTCTTATTCACTTAAATCATAAATACCGTATTTTTTTAAATGCTTTAAAATAAAATTATGATACATTTTATTTCAAGAAAAGAGTTGATAAAATATTAAATTTATTCTTTTAGAAATGTTTTAAGAACTAGTTAAAGTACTCTTCAAATTTAAATAACTTTATCTGTAAATAAGTAGTCATACGAATCGGTGAAGAAGTATGAAGATTCAAAAGATTATCTTTTTTGCTTCCTTAAAATCAAGGGTTTTAAAATGAAAAATAAGCCGTTTTAAAAATAGATTAAATAACATGGTAAAATTTATAAAGGTATAAATTTTATGCAGAAAGAATGTACTGAGATTTTCGTTCATGGACATCTCAAGAAATATATTTTGGAACTGGAAATTTGTTTTAAAACACTTTTGAAGCGTTTTTTTTTTTTTTTTTTTTTTTTTTTTTTTTAACTATACATCAACTATCGTCATCATTATAATTTTCATAGTGCAGTTTTACACATTTCCTTGCTAAAAATAGCTAGTAAGGTATGGCATTTCGAGTTAGAAAGAAGTAGAAATCTAATTACCAAAATTTAGAAAAATTTTCAATTAGAGATTATCAGTTTTGTTAATGAGCTGTGGTTTTTCTCCGCATTACCACATCATAAAAAATAAAAACATTTTCTTATGATTTATTTCTTAATGCATGAATTACCTACATTGTGCTTCAGAGACAAGTTATTTAGACTTCGTTTGCAATTATATTATCTAAGATGCATATTGAGCTTACTTTTATGCAAGTCATGTAGAATTACATATAATATGTAATTACGTTACTGTTTTTACTGACTCAAATTCTTGCAAGATTTACACGAACATACTTTCTTATTTGAACAAGTTTGATTTAATAATGTAAACCAGAAATTGTTTTTTTAACCTCAACTGCTGACTAGAAACCAAGAATTATACATGAAAAAACATGTAAAAGGGAGTTACTATAACGAGTTTTAAGAAAATCAATTGAGCCATCTCTTATCTACATCTGAGACCTAAATTAGCCTACAAAAGTTAGAAGTCTCTTGATTTTCCTTATTTAGTTACTACTAAATGTTAAATACAAAACGAAATTGAAAAAAGATTTGCATAGAAAACCGTTAAAGCCAATTTTGAGATACGGGCTTAAATTAAAATTTGGCCCCACTTCTGACTTTCCATGTACGCATTACATGTCTTTTATATTGTTATTCGTTTTTCTATATACTATATATATATATACATTATTGGTGTATACTAATATAGAAATATCCCTTCCACAAGCACACACACCGACTAATTTCCAGAAAAACTTATAATAATCAGGGTACCTGAAAATTTGTATTTCGA
This sequence comes from Salticus scenicus, assembly GCA_963930645.1. Lineage (NCBI taxonomy): Eukaryota > Metazoa > Arthropoda > Arachnida > Araneae > Salticidae > Salticus > Salticus scenicus. The sequence goes on from CAWVNO010001477.1 coordinate 77,597, forward strand.
TAACAATTTTTGATTAGTTTTTTAAGAAGATTTTTTAGTTATTAAAATGCAAAAAAGTAATAAAAAAGTAATATATATATATATATATATATATATATATATACGTATATATACATATAGTGTTGTGAAGTTTTGCGACAGTGTATTTTGTCACTGGCCCTGGATCATTTAAAAAATTCTGGTCGTGGCAGGCTGGGTGAGTGTTGCCGGCGTGAAACTAGTTTAACCCCACAGGCAAGTCACAAGTCTTGCTGCCTGCCTCCTTCCTTCCTATCTTAAGTTTCTTAAATTATTTTTTCATAAATTTTGATGTCATTGGTTTTTCAGTGATCTTGTATATGTTGCTTGGCTTCTACTATGCTTAATAGATCATCATTATATATATATATATATATATATATATATATATATATACACTGAAAACTTTTATTGTGGAGCCCTAAAAAGCATACAATAAAAATTTATTCTTGCTGAGACATGCTATAAAAAATAATGTTTCAAAAATAACAACATTTTAAAGAAAAATATAAATATTCCCCTTTGCAAGAGATGAAAAATATTAAATGTTCAAAATATTTTAAAAAGCATTCGCGAACAATATTCTTTTTTGTATAAATATTTGTTAGCTTCTTCTAGCATATTCTTTGACTTTTCTTGACTGTTCATTGCTTTTTGGTTAGAGTGTCATGCTGCAATGTAAAACACATTGTATAAGAATACACAACATTATTGAGGGAATTATTTTCCTCAACCATGCTGAGAAATGTTATCAGCTATAGCTGTGTAACAGAATTACACAGGGGAATGTTACGCAATTACAACTGGTAACATTTCTTTACATGATTGTGGCAAATAAACTGCCTCAATATTGAGGCAATAACATTTCTCAACATGGTTGAGGAAAATAAATTCCCTGAATAATGTGTATTCTCACACAAAACTTTTACAGAGTGATAACGGGATGGTCATGTGTTAATTTTTGCGGATAATTATTAGAAGGTGTCAATTGATAAAAAAAAAAATCTTTTATGGTCTACACAGTATCCTAAGAATTTTTTACTAGCTTTTTTAGAAGCTTTATTTTATTTTGTTTTATTTTATTGTAACTAAAAAGCCCAAAAGAAAAATTTAAGTGAAAAAAAAAAAAAAATAATAACAATTAACAGTATAAGCTTTTTATTGAGGAGTCCTAAAAAGGATAAAATAAACATTTATTCTTGCAAAGACATGCTGCAAAAATCAAAGTTTCAACTCTAAGAAAATTTTAGAGAAAAATATAGATATTTCACTTCGGCAAAACATGGAAATTTGAGAATATTCAAAATACTTTAAAAAGCTTTCGAGATGCTTAAAATGTATGGCTTACACTGAGAATATATATATATATATATGTATATATATATATATATATATGCCGCCTTCCTCTAGAATTAATAAGTGGCCATTTTCTAATTCCCTGAACTAGAAATATAGATTTTCGAGCTATGCGCATAAAGCACGTCAATAAACTGAATAGACGAAATGATCGAGAATTTCTAGTTCCCACATTTCTAGATGGTGAAACAATATTCTGAATCTTTTGTATTTTAACAAGGATTTAACAAGGAGGAGGTGCCGCTCACCGCTCTAAGAGTGGTGTCGAGCGCTTCTAGCTATGCTAGGCCCCTACTCCGGAACGTTTATTAAAAAAAAAAAAAAAAAAAAAAAAAAAAAAGGAAAAAAAATACAAGGTTCGCCAGAACAATATTCCCGCGCGACATAGGGCGAAGTATTACAAATATGTATTAGTTATTAAAAAACTTAAAAACAAAAATAAATAAAAATTAAATACACTAAAGTAAGATTCGCCAGTACAGAGTACTCACGCGACAGGGGGCGAAATAAAATAAATATTGAAAACTCAAAAGCACAATGAGCTAGGAATGAACAGGAGGGAGGGAGAATTGTTTACAAGTAAATCAGTTCGCCAGAACAAGGTTCCCACGCGACATAGGGCGAAGTTGGTTGTTTTACGACATTTACAAACACATGAGGAAAGAATAGATATCTTAGGGCTAGTGGGTAAGTGAAAATGATTATTTAACTTATGAGATTATTAAATATTTTTAATTAATTTAACTGTTTAGGAATTAGATAATTTTAAATAACTTAAGAAGAATTTAATTTGTTCTATTTGAAATATCTAAGAGTAATTCAAAAATTCTTTTTAGCTTTATGGCAAGTGAAGGTCTTGTTAAAATATTTGTCAGCCAGTTGGCTGGTCTATTATTCGGATTTCTTAAGTGATAGGTTATTGTAAGCGGACAATGGAAATAGTAATGAAAGGAAGAATCCTCCTCTCCACAAGAACATAGGGGCGAACGTCGACGACGGAATCTTTTGTATTGAACAAGGAGAGGGACGCCGCTCATCACTCTTGGAGCGATTTTGAGCGCTTCTATGGCGATCTCTCCATTTATTGGAAAAAAAAAAAAAAAGTTTACAAAAACGCCAGGACTTAGTCCCAAACCGACAAAGGGCGTTGATAGTATACACATTGGAGAAAAGTCCACAGGACAGGTTTTTCATCCGAATCAATGAAGTGCAGCATAGTGGGCAAGGAGCTCAAACACACATTTATACAAAAGGAAGGAAGGAGAGAGTGAAGAGAGAAAGAAAGAATATATAAATAAAACGTTACGATTAAACTTTACAATTAAAGTGAAATGATTTAGAAAGACTTTAAATTACATTTCAAGTGATTTTTAGGACTGGAAGTAATTTTTAAAAGCTTCTAGTTAGATATGACGTGAATTTAATCTGTTCTGTTGGAAATATCCATCAGAAGATTGTACATTCTTTTTAGTTTAATTAAGAGGGATGGACGAGAAATAATATTTTCGAGCCAGCCCTCTGGTTTTGGTACAGGATTTCTTAAGTGGTATGAACTTGTTATAGGGCAGTTGAAATAATAATGTTCTGGTGTACCCTCCTCTCCACAAGGACATAGGGGGGTGCGTCGGCGATTGAATCTATACAAATATTGTGGGAAAGGTCCATGACCCGATAGGAAGGCTGTAGTCTCTGGTGTCAGCGACCAATCATTAACGGCCACATTTGGAATCATTGAAAAGGTGTATCTACCATTCTCGGAATATTCCCACCAGGTCTGCCATTCCCGAAACAAAATTTGTTTGAGTGATCTTTTGATAAAAGAGGGAGGTGCTGGCAGGGAAATGTTAACACTAACATTCTCAGTTGCACTTTTGGCTAGAGAATCTGCCAATTCGTTTCCGACCACGCCCCTATGGGCAGAAACATGTGCCAGGGGCGTTCGAAGATTTAGATGGTGTTTGAAAAGGTGTTTTCAAACACCTTCAAACACCTCTCAAACACCTCTCAAACACCTCTTTCAAACACCTTTCAAACACCTCAAATCAAACACCTTCAAAAGGTGTTTGATTTTAAGAACCTGAGGATGTCGGGACCTGTGGAGGACAATGGCCTGCAGACCCGATAGACTGTCGCTAAAAATATGAGTTTTATTATTGACGTTGGTTTGAGTGGTGACCCACTCCAGGGCCTTTTCAATGGCGAAAAGCTCCGCCTGAAAAACAAAGTTAAAGTCCTCGAGTCTGCATGACCATCGGTGGGTACATTCATTGTTATTAAGGACACAGAAGGCTGCCGCCACTCCATGTTCTGTTTTTGAACCATCTGTAAAAACCGCCACAGGAGCTGACTGAGAAAAACTGTTTTTTGTACATAATGTTAGTAAAGAGGCAATGTCCTGTGCTGGGTGAATTTGCCAACTGGGAAGAGAGTTTTGGACATTTACACCGGGGAATAATAAATTCTTTAGTTGAGTATTATTTAGCTGCAGGATGTTAGTTTTCCTGTAACAATATTTTAACTGAAGATGAACATGAGGGATCCCAGTGATGACTGTGAGGGCGTCTGTAGAGATAGTTTTATAGCCACGCGAAATTTGGAGTAAAAATATTCTTTCAACGGAATTTATTTTAGCTTTTGCTTCTTTTGTAAGAAACCCTCCCCAGATACCTGCCCCATATGTTAAAATTTTGTCCACAGTTGTGTTGTACCAGATTTTTAATAATTTAGTAGAAATACCCCATCTCTTACCGACCATTTTCGCGGAGTTATGGAAAATTTTTAATGTTTTGATTTTTAGTTCATTAATGTGTGCGAGCCAATTAAATTTTTTGTCAATTGTTATTCCTAAAATTTTGAGATGAGGTGTATGTTTAACACTGACGCCATCTATCCTCAACACCGGTGTCCTTTGTAGTGGTCTTGGTTCCGAAAAAGTCAGTGCTTGAGACTTAGAAGTGGATAAGCTGAGATTAAACTGAGAAAGAAGATCGCTGAAAAGGTTTAATGCCTCTCAGGCCTGACCCTCCAGGT
>CAWVNO010001479.1:0-51479 GCA_963930645.1 Salticus scenicus
GCACGTTGAACCATTTGGCCCGGGGGGCTTTTTTACGCAGACCTTCGGCAGCCGTTCCTACGCTCCGAAAATTTTTTTCGAGTTTCACATGCCCATCTTCAAACGACGATTCCAAAGCAACTAAAAGAGCCTAACGATCGCAATCACTTTCAGAATCTGCGAAATATATTCTAGTTTCATAATAACACCATCGGGAAGTTTGCACGTTGAACCATTTGGCCCGGGGGGCTTTTTACGCAGACCTTCGGCAGCCGTTCCTACGCTCCGAAAATTTTTTTCGAGTTTCACATGCCCATCTTCAAACGACGATTCCAAAGCAACTAAAAGAGCCTAACGATCGCAATCACTTTCAGAATCTGCGAAATATATTCTAGTTTCATAATAACACCATCGGGAAGTTTGCACGTTGAACCATTTGGCCCGGGGGCCTTTTTACGCAGACCTTCGGCAGCCGTTCCTACGCTCCGAAAATTTTTTTCGAGTTTCACATGCCCATCTTCAAACGACGATTCCAAAGCAACTAAAAGAGCCTAACGATCGCAATCACTTTCAGAATCTGCGAAATATATTCTAGTTTCATAATAACACCATCGGGAAGTTTGCACGTTGAACCATTTGGCCCGGGGGGCCTTTTTACGCAGACCTTCGGCAGCCGTTCCTACGCTCCGAAAATTTTTTTCGAGTTTCACATGCCCATCTTCAAACGACGATTCCCAAGCAACTAAAAGAGCCTAACGATCGCAATCACTTTCAGAATCTGCGAAATATATTCTAGTTTCATAATAACACCATCGGGAAGTTTGCACGTTGAACCATTTGGCCCGGGGGGCCTTTTTACGCAGACCTTCGGCAGCCGTTCCTACGCTCCGAAAATTTTTTTCGAGTTTCACATGCCCATCTTCAAACGACGATTCCCAAGCAACTAAAAGAGCCTAACGATCGCAATCACTTTCAGAATCTGCGAAATATATTCTAGTTTCATAATAACACCATCGGGAAGTTTGCACGTTGAACCATTTGGCCCGGGGGGCCTTTTTACGCAGACCTTCGGCAGCCGTTCCTACGCTCCGAAAATTTTTTTCGAGTTTCACATGCCCATCTTCAAACGACGATTCCCAAGCAACTAAAAGAGCCTAACGATCGCAATCACTTTCAGAATCTGCGAAATATATTCTAGTTTCATAATAACACCATCGGGAAGTTTGCACGTTGAACCATTTGGCCCGGGGGGCCTTTTTACGCAGACCTTCGGCAGCCGTTCCTACGCTCCGAAAATTTTTTTCGAGTTTCACATGCCCATCTTCAAACGACGATTCCCAAGCAACTAAAAGAGCCTAACGATCGCAATCACTTTCAGAATCTGCGAAATATATTCTAGTTTCATAATAACACCATCGGGAAGTTTGCACGTTGAACCATTTGGCCCGGGGGGCCTTTTTACGCAGACCTTCGGCAGCCGTTCCTACGCTCCGAAAATTTTTTTCGAGTTTCACATGCCCATCTTCAAACGACGATTCCCAAGCAACTAAAAGAGCCTAACGATCGCAATCACTTTCAGAATCTGCGAAATATATTCTAGTTTCATAATAACACCATCGGGAAGTTTGCACGTTGAACCATTTGGCCCGGGGGGCCTTTTTACGCAGACCTTCGGCAGCCGTTCCTACGCTCCGAAAATTTTTTTCGAGTTTCACATGCCCATCTTCAAACGACGATTCCCAAGCAACTAAAAGAGCCTAACGATCGCAATCACTTTCAGAATCTGCGAAATATATTCTAGTTTCATAATAACACCATCGGGAAGTTTGCACGTTGAACCATTTGGCCCGGGGGGCCTTTTTACGCAGACCTTCGGCAGCCGTTCCTACGCTCCGAAAATTTTTTTCGAGTTTCACATGCCCATCTTCAAACGACGATTCCCAAGCAACTAAAAGAGCCTAACGATCGCAATCACTTTCAGAATCTGCGAAATATATTCTAGTTTCATAATAACACCATCGGGAAGTTTGCACGTTGAACCATTTGGCCCGGGGGGCCTTTTTACGCAGACCTTCGGCAGCCGTTCCTACGCTCCGAAAATTTTTTTCGAGTTTCACATGCCCATCTTCAAACGACGATTCCCAAGCAACTAAAAGAGCCTAACGATCGCAATCACTTTCAGAATCTGCGAAATATATTCTAGTTTCATAATAACACCATCGGGAAGTTTGCACGTTGAACCATTTGGCCCGGGGGGCCTTTTTACGCAGACCTTCGGCAGCCGTTCCTACGCTCCGAAAATTTTTTTCGAGTTTCACATGCCCATCTTCAAACGACGATTCCAAAGCAACTAAAAGAGCCTAACGATCGCAATCACTTTCAGAATCTGCGAAATATATTCTAGTTTCATAATAACACCATCGGGAAGTTTGCACGTTGAACCATTTGGCCCGGGGGGCCTTTTTACGCAGACCTTCGGCAGCCGTTCCTACGCTCCGAAAATTTTTTTCGAGTTTCACATGCCCATCTTCAAACGACGATTCCAAAGCAACTAAAAGAGCCTAACGATCGCAATCACTTTCAGAATCTGCGAAATATATTCTAGTTTCATAATAACACCATCGGGAAGTTTGCACGTTGAACCATTTGGCCCGGGGGCCTTTTTACGCAGACCTTCGGCAGCCGTTCCTACGCTCCGAAAATTTTTTTCGAGTTTCACATGCCCATCTTCAAACGACGATTCCAAAGCAACTAAAAGAGCCTAAAGATCGCAATCACTTTCAGAATCTGCCAAATATATTCTAGTTTCATAATAAAACAATCGGGAAGTTTGCACGTTGAACCATTTGGCCCGGGGGGCCTTTTTACGCAGACCTTCGGCAGCCGTTCCTACGCTCCGAAAATTTTTTTCGAGTTTCACATGCCCATCTTCAAACGACGATTCCCAAGCAACTAAAAGAGCCTAACGATCGCAATCACTTTCAGAATCTGCGAAATATATTCTAGTTTCATAATAACACCATCGGGAAGTTTGCACGTTGAACCATTTGGCCCGGGGGCCTTTTTACGCAGACCTTCGGCAGCCGTTCCTACGCTCCGAAAATTTTTTTCGAGTTTCACATGCCCATCTTCAAACGACGATTCCAAAGCAACTAAAAGAGCCTAAAGATCGCAATCACTTTCAGAATCTGCCAAATATATTCTAGTTTCATAATAAAACAATCGGGAAGTTTGCACGTTGAACCATTTGGCCCGGGGGGCCTTTTTACGCAGACCTTCGGCAGCCGTTCCTACGCTCCGAAAATTTTTTTCGAGTTTCACATGCCCATCTTCAAACGACGATTCCAAAGCAACTAAAAGAGCCTAACGATCGCAATCACTTTCAGAATCTGCGAAATATATTCTAGTTTCATAATAACACCATCGGGAAGTTTGCACGTTGAACCATTTGGCCCGGGGGGCCTTTTTACGCAGACCTTCGGCAGCCGTTCCTACGCTCCGAAAATTTTTTTCGAGTTTCACATGCCCATCTTCAAACGACGATTCCAAAGCAACTAAAAGAGCCTAAAGATCGCAATCACTTTCAGAATCTGCCAAATATATTCTAGTTTCATAATAAAACAATCGGGAAGTTTGCACGTTGAACCATTTGGCCCGGGGGGCCTTTTTACGCAGACCTTCGGCAGCCGTTCCTACGCTCCGAAAATTTTTTTCGAGTTTCACATGCCCATCTTCAAACGACGATTCCCAAGCAACTAAAAGAGCCTAACGATCGCAATCACTTTCAGAATCTGCGAAATATATTCTAGTTTCATAATAACACCATCGGGAAGTTTGCACGTTGAACCATTTGGCCCGGGGGGCCTTTTTACGCAGACCTTCGGCAGCCGTTCCTACGCTCCGAAAATTTTTTTCGAGTTTCACATGCCCATCTTCAAACGACGATTCCAAAGCAACTAAAAGAGCCTAACGATCGCAATCACTTTCAGAATCTGCGAAATATATTCTAGTTTCATAATAACACCATCGGGAAGTTTGCACGTTGAACCATTTGGCCCGGGGGGCCTTTTTACGCAGACCTTCGGCAGCCGTTCCTACGCTCCGAAAATTTTTTTCGAGTTTCACATGCCCATCTTCAAACGACGATTCCAAAGCAACTAAAAGAGCCTAAAGATCGCAATCACTTTCAGAATCTGCCAAATATATTCTAGTTTCATAATAACACAATCGGGAAGTTTGCACGTTGAACCATTTGGCCCGGGGGGCCTTTTTACGCAGACCTTCGGCAGCCGTTCCTACGCTCCGAAAATTTTTTTCGAGTTTCACATGCCCATCTTCAAACGACGATTCCCAAGCAACTAAAAGAGCCTAACGATCGCAATCACTTTCAGAATCTGCGAAATATATTCTAGTTTCATAATAACACCATCGGGAAGTTTGCACGTTGAACCATTTGGCCCGGGGGGCCTTTTTACGCAGACCTTCGGCAGCCGTTCCTACGCTCCGAAAATTTTTTTCGAGTTTCACATGCCCATCTTCAAACGACGATTCCCAAGCAACTAAAAGAGCCTAACGATCGCAATCACTTTCAGAATCTGCGAAATATATTCTAGTTTCATAATAACACCATCGGGAAGTTTGCACGTTGAACCATTTGGCCCGGGGGGCCTTTTTACGCAGACCTTCGGCAGCCGTTCCTACGCTCCGAAAATTTTTTTCGAGTTTCACATGCCCATCTTCAAACGACGATTCCAAAGCAACTAAAAGAGCCTAAAGATCGCAATCACTTTCAGAATCTGCCAAATATATTCTAGTTTCATAATAAAACAATCGGGAAGTTTGCACGTTGAACCATTTGGCCCGGGGGGCCTTTTTACGCAGACCTTCGGCAGCCGTTCCTACGCTCCGAAAATTTTTTTCGAGTTTCACATGCCCATCTTCAAACGACGATTCCCAAGCAACTAAAAGAGCCTAACGATCGCAATCACTTTCAGAATCTGCGAAATATATTCTAGTTTCATAATAACACCATCGGGAAGTTTGCACGTTGAACCATTTGGCCCGGGGGGCCTTTTTACGCAGACCTTCGGCAGCCGTTCCTACGCTCCGAAAATTTTTTTCGAGTTTCACATGCCCATCTTCAAACGACGATTCCCAAGCAACTAAAAGAGCCTAACGATCGCAATCACTTTCAGAATCTGCGAAATATATTCTAGTTTCATAATAACACCATCGGGAAGTTTGCACGTTGAACCATTTGGCCCGGGGGGCCTTTTTACGCAGACCTTCGGCAGCCGTTCCTACGCTCCGAAAATTTTTTTCGAGTTTCACATGCCCATCTTCAAACGACGATTCCAAAGCAACTAAAAGAGCCTAAAGATCGCAATCACTTTCAGAATCTGCCAAATATATTCTAGTTTCATAATAACACCATCGGGAAGTTTGCACGTTGAACCATTTGGCCCGGGGGGCCTTTTTACGCAGACCTTCGGCAGCCGTTCCTACGCTCCGAAAATTTTTTTCGAGTTTCACATGCCCATCTTCAAACGACGATTCCCAAGCAACTAAAAGAGCCTAACGATCGCAATCACTTTCAGAATCTGCGAAATATATTCTAGTTTCATAATAACACCATCGGGAAGTTTGCACGTTGAACCATTTGGCCCGGGGGCCTTTTTACGCAGACCTTCGGCAGCCGTTCCTACGCTTCCGAAAATTTTTTTCGAGTTTCACATGCCCATCTTCAAACGACGATTCCAAAGCAACTAAAAGAGCCTAAAGATCGCAATCACTTTCAGAATCTGCCAAATATATTCTAGTTTCATAATAAAACAATCGGGAAGTTTGCACGTTGAACCATTTGGCCCGGGGGGCCTTTTTACGCAGACCTTCGGCAGCCGTTCCTACGCTCCGAAAATTTTTTTCGAGTTTCACATGCCCATCTTCAAACGACGATTCCCAAGCAACTAAAAGAGCCTAACGATCGCAATCACTTTCAGAATCTGCGAAATATATTCTAGTTTCATAATAACACCATCGGGAAGTTTGCACGTTGAACCATTTGGCCCGGGGGGCCTTTTTACGCAGACCTTCGGCAGCCGTTCCTACGCTCCGAAAATTTTTTTCGAGTTTCACATGCCCATCTTCAAACGACGATTCCCAAGCAACTAAAAGAGCCTAACGATCGCAATCACTTTCAGAATCTGCGAAATATATTCTAGTTTCATAATAACACCATCGGGAAGTTTGCACGTTGAACCATTTGGCCCGGGGGGCCTTTTTACGCAGACCTTCGGCAGCCGTTCCTACGCTTCCGAAAATTTTTTTCGAGTTTCACATGCCCATCTTCAAACGACGATTCCAAAGCAACTAAAAGAGCCTAACGATCGCAATCACTTTCAGAATCTGCCAAATATATTCTAGTTTCATAATAAAACAATCGGGAAGTTTGCACGTTGAACCATTTGGCCCGGGGGGCCTTTTTACGCAGACCTTCGGCAGCCGTTCCTACGCTCCGAAAATTTTTTTCGAGTTTCACATGCCCATCTTCAAACGACGATTCCCAAGCAACTAAAAGAGCCTAACGATCGCAATCACTTTCAGAATCTGCGAAATATATTCTAGTTTCATAATAACACCATCGGGAAGTTTGCACGTTGAACCATTTGGCCCGGGGGCCTTTTTACGCAGACCTTCGGCAGCCGTTCCTACGCTCCGAAAATTTTTTTCGAGTTTCACATGCCCATCTTCAAACGACGATTCCAAAGCAACTAAAAGAGCCTAACGATCGCAATCACTTTCAGAATCTGCGAAATATATTCTAGTTTCATAATAACACCATCGGGAAGTTTGCACGTTGAACCATTTGGCCCGGGGGGCCTTTTTACGCAGACCTTCGGCAGCCGTTCCTACGCTCCGAAAATTTTTTTCGAGTTTCACATGCCCATCTTCAAACGACGATTCCAAAGCAACTAAAAGAGCCTAAAGATCGCAATCACTTTCAGAATCTGCCAAATATATTCTAGTTTCATAATAAAACAATCGGGAAGTTTGCACGTTGAACCATTTGGCCCGGGGGGCCTTTTTACGCAGACCTTCGGCAGCCGTTCCTACGCTCCGAAAATTTTTTTCGAGTTTCACATGCCCATCTTCAAACGACGATTCCCAAGCAACTAAAAGAGCCTAACGATCGCAATCACTTTCAGAATCTGCGAAATATATTCTAGTTTCATAATAACACCATCGGGAAGTTTGCACGTTGAACCATTTGGCCCGGGGGCCTTTTTACGCAGACCTTCGGCAGCCGTTCCTACGCTCCGAAAATTTTTTTCGAGTTTCACATGCCCATCTTCAAACGACGATTCCAAAGCAACTAAAAGAGCCTAAAGATCGCAATCACTTTCAGAATCTGCCAAATATATTCTAGTTTCATAATAAAACAATCGGGAAGTTTGCACGTTGAACCATTTGGCCCGGGGGGCCTTTTTACGCAGACCTTCGGCAGCCGTTCCTACGCTCCGAAAATTTTTTTCGAGTTTCACATGCCCATCTTCAAACGACGATTCCCAAGCAACTAAAAGAGCCTAACGATCGCAATCACTTTCAGAATCTGCGAAATATATTCTAGTTTCATAATAACACCATCGGGAAGTTTGCACGTTGAACCATTTGGCCCGGGGGGCCTTTTTACGCAGACCTTCGGCAGCCGTTCCTACGCTCCGAAAATTTTTTTCGAGTTTCACATGCCCATCTTCAAACGACGATTCCAAAGCAACTAAAAGAGCCTAACGATCGCAATCACTTTCAGAATCTGCGAAATATATTCTAGTTTCATAATAACACCATCGGGAAGTTTGCACGTTGAACCATTTGGCCCGGGGGCCTTTTTACGCAGACCTTCGGCAGCCGTTCCTACGCTCCGAAAATTTTTTTCGAGTTTCACATGCCCATCTTCAAACGACGATTCCCAAGCAACTAAAAGAGCCTAACGATCGCAATCACTTTCAGAATCTGCGAAATATATTCTAGTTTCATAATAACACCATCGGGAAGTTTGCACGTTGAACCATTTGGCCCGGGGGGCCTTTTTACGCAGACCTTCGGCAGCCGTTCCTACGCTCCGAAAATTTTTTTCGAGTTTCACATGCCCATCTTCAAACGACGATTCCAAAGCAACTAAAAGAGCCTAACGATCGCAATCACTTTCAGAATCTGCGAAATATATTCTAGTTTCATAATAACACCATCGGGAAGTTTGCACGTTGAACCATTTGGCCCGGGGGGCCTTTTTACGCAGACCTTCGGCAGCCGTTCCTACGCTCCGAAAATTTTTTTCGAGTTTCACATGCCCATCTTCAAACGACGATTCCAAAGCAACTAAAAGAGCCTAAAGATCGCAATCACTTTCAGAATCTGCCAAATATATTCTAGTTTCATAATAAAACAATCGGGAAGTTTGCACGTTGAACCATTTGGCCCGGGGGGCCTTTTTACGCAGACCTTCGGCAGCCGTTCCTACGCTCCGAAAATTCTTTTCGAGTTTCACATGCCCATCTTCAAACGACGATTCCCAAGCAACTAAAAGAGCCTAACGATCGCAATCACTTTCAGAATCTGCGAAATATATTCTAGTTTCATAATAACACCATCGGGAAGTTTGCACGTTGAACCATTTGGCCCGGGGGCCTTTTTACGCAGACCTTCGGCAGCCGTTCCTACGCTCCGAAAATTTTTTTCGAGTTTCACATGCCCATCTTCAAACGACGATTCCAAAGCAACTAAAAGAGCCTAAAGATCGCAATCACTTTCAGAATCTGCCAAATATATTCTAGTTTCATAATAAAACAATCGGGAAGTTTGCACGTTGAACCATTTGGCCCGGGGGGCCTTTTTACGCAGACCTTCGGCAGCCGTTCCTACGCTCCGAAAATTTTTTTCGAGTTTCACATGCCCATCTTCAAACGACGATTCCAAAGCAACTAAAAGAGCCTAACGATCGCAATCACTTTCAGAATCTGCGAAATATATTCTAGTTTCATAATAACACCATCGGGAAGTTTGCACGTTGAACCATTTGGCCCGGGGGGCCTTTTTACGCAGACCTTCGGCAGCCGTTCCTACGCTCCGAAAATTTTTTTCGAGTTTCACATGCCCATCTTCAAACGACGATTCCAAAGCAACTAAAAGAGCCTAAAGATCGCAATCACTTTCAGAATCTGCCAAATATATTCTAGTTTCATAATAAAACAATCGGGAAGTTTGCACGTTGAACCATTTGGCCCGGGGGGCCTTTTTACGCAGACCTTCGGCAGCCGTTCCTACGCTCCGAAAATTTTTTTCGAGTTTCAAATGGACATCTTCAAACGACGATTCCCAAGCAACTAAAAGAGCCTAACGATCGCAATCACTTTCAGAATCTGCGAAATATATTCTAGTTTCATAATAACACCATCGGGAAGTTTGCACGTTGAACCATTTGGCCCGGGGGCCTTTTTACGCAGACCTTCGGCAGCCGTTCCTACGCTCCGAAAATTTTTTCGAGTTTCACATGCCCATCTTCAAACGACGATTCCAAAGCAACTAAAAGAGCCTAACGATCGCAATCACTTTCAGAATCTGCGAAATATATTCTAGTTTCATAATAACACCATCGGGAAGTTTGCACGTTGAACCATTTGGCCCGGGGGGCCTTTTTACGCAGACCTTCGGCAGCCGTTCCTACGCTCCGAAAATTTTTTTCGAGTTTCACATGCCCATCTTCAAACGACGATTCCAAAGCAACTAAAAGAGCCTAAAGATCGCAATCACTTTCAGAATCTGCCAAATATATTCTAGTTTCATAATAAAACAATCGGGAAGTTTGCACGTTGAACCATTTGGCCCGGGGGGCCTTTTTACGCAGACCTTCGGCAGCCGTTCCTACGCTCCGAAAATTTTTTTCGAGTTTCACATGCCCATCTTCAAACGACGATTCCCAAGCAACTAAAAGAGCCTAACGATCGCAATCACTTTCAGAATCTGCGAAATATATTCTAGTTTCATAATAACACCATCGGGAAGTTTGCACGTTGAACCATTTGGCCCGGGGGCCTTTTTACGCAGACCTTCGGCAGCCGTTCCTACGCTCCGAAAATTTTTTTCGAGTTTCACATGCCCATCTTCAAACGACGATTCCAAAGCAACTAAAAGAGCCTAAAGATCGCAATCACTTTCAGAATCTGCCAAATATATTCTAGTTTCATAATAAAACAATCGGGAAGTTTGCACGTTGAACCATTTGGCCCGGGGGGCCTTTTTACGCAGACCTTCGGCAGCCGTTCCTACGCTCCGAAAATTTTTTTCGAGTTTCACATGCCCATCTTCAAACGACGATTCCCAAGCAACTAAAAGAGCCTAACGATCGCAATCACTTTCAGAATCTGCGAAATATATTCTAGTTTCATAATAACACCATCGGGAAGTTTGCACGTTGAACCATTTGGCCCGGGGGGCCTTTTTACGCAGACCTTCGGCAGCCGTTCCTACGCTCCAAAAATTTTTTTCGAGTTTCACATGCCCATCTTCAAACGACGATTCCCAAGCAACTAAAAGAGCCTAACGATCGCAATCACTTTCAGAATCTGCGAAATATATTCTAGTTTCATAATAACACCATCGGGAAGTTTGCACGTTGAACCATTTGGCCCGGGGGGCCTTTTTACGCAGACCTTCGGCAGCCGTTCCTACGCTCCGAAAATTTTTTTCGAGTTTCACATGCCCATCTTCAAACGACGATTCCAAAGCAACTAAAAGAGCCTAAAGATCGCAATCACTTTCAGAATCTGCCAAATATATTCTAGTTTCATAATAACACCATCGGGAAGTTTGCACGTTGAACCATTTGGCCCGGGGGGCCTTTTTACGCAGACCTTCGGCAGCCGTTCCTACGCTCCGAAAATTTTTTTCGAGTTTCACATGCCCATCTTCAAACGACGATTCCCAAGCAACTAAAAGAGCCTAACGATCGCAATCACTTTCAGAATCTGCGAAATATATTCTAGTTTCATAATAACACCATCGGGAAGTTTGCACGTTGAACCATTTGGCCCGGGGGCCTTTTTACGCAGACCTTCGGCAGCCGTTCCTACGTTCCGAAAATTTTTTTCGAGTTTCACATGCCCATCTTCAAACGACGATTCCAAAGCAACTAAAAGAGCCTAAAGATCGCAATCACTTTCAGAATCTGCCAAATATATTCTAGTTTCATAATAAAACAATCGGGAAGTTTGCACGTTGAACCATTTGGCCCGGGGGGCCTTTTTACGCAGACCTTCGGCAGCCGTTCCTACGCTCCGAAAATTTTTTTCGAGTTTCACATGCCCATCTTCAAACGACGATTCCCAAGCAACTAAAAGAGCCTAACGATCGCAATCACTTTCAGAATCTGCGAAATATATTCTAGTTTCATAATAACACCATCGGGAAGTTTGCACGTTGAACCATTTGGCCCGGGGGGCCTTTTTACGCAGACCTTCGGCAGCCGTTCCTACGCTCCGAAAATTTTTTTCGAGTTTCACATGCCCATCTTCAAACGACGATTCCCAAGCAACTAAAAGAGCCTAACGATCGCAATCACTTTCAGAATCTGCGAAATATATTCTAGTTTCATAATAACACCATCGGGAAGTTTGCACGTTGAACCATTTGGCCCGGGGGCCTTTTTACGCAGACCTTCGGCAGCCGTTCCTACGCTCCGAAAATTTTTTTCGAGTTTCACATGCCCATCTTCAAACGACGATTCCAAAGCAACTAAAAGAGCCTAACGATCGCAATCACTTTCAGAATCTGCGAAATATATTCTAGTTTCATAATAACACCATCGGGAAGTTTGCACGTTGAACCATTTGGCCCGGGGGGCCTTTTTACGCAGACCTTCGGCAGCCGTTCCTACGCTCCGAAAATTTTTTTCGAGTTTCACATGCCCATCTTCAAACGACGATTCCCAAGCAACTAAAAGAGCCTAACGATCGCAATCACTTTCAGAATCTGCGAAATATATTCTAGTTTCATAATAACACCATCGGGAAGTTTGCACGTTGAACCATTTGGCCCGGGGGGCCTTTTTACGCAGACCTTCGGCAGCCGTTCCTACGCTCCGAAAATTTTTTTCGAGTTTCACATGCCCATCTTCAAACGACGATTCCAAAGCAACTAAAAGAGCTTAAAGATCGCAATCACTTTCAGAATCTGCCAAATATATTCTAGTTTCATAATAAAACAATCGGGAAGTTTGCACGTTGAACCATTTGGCCCGGGGGGCCTTTTTACGCAGACCTTCGGCAGCCGTTCCTACGCTCCGAAAATTTTTTTCGAGTTTCACATGCCCATCTTCAAACGACGATTCCCAAGCAACTAAAAGAGCCTAACGATCGCAATCACTTTCAGAATCTGCGAAATATATTCTAGTTTCATAATAACACCATCGGGAAGTTTGCACGTTGAACCATTTGGCCCGGGGGGCCTTTTTACGCAGACCTTCGGCAGCCGTTCCTACGCTCCGAAAATTTTTTTCGAGTTTCACATGCCCATCTTCAAACGACGATTCCCAAGCAACTAAAAGAGCCTAACGATCGCAATCACTTTCAGAATCTGCGAAATATATTCTAGTTTCATAATAACACCATCGGGAAGTTTGCACGTTGAACCATTTGGCCCGGGGGGCCTTTTTACGCAGACCTTCGGCAGCCGTTCCTACGCTCCAAAAATTTTTTTCGAGTTTCACATGCCCATCTTCAAACGACGATTCCAAAGCAACTAAAAGAGCCTAAAGATCGCAATCACTTTCAGAATCTGCCAAATATATTCTAGTTTCATAATAAAACAATCGGGAAGTTTGCACGTTGAACCATTTGGCCCGGGGGGCCTTTTTACGCAGACCTTCGGCAGCCGTTCCTACGCTCCGAAAATTTTTTTCGAGTTTCACATGCCCATCTTCAAACGACGATTCCCAAGCAACTAAAAGAGCCTAACGATCGCAATCACTTTCAGAATCTGCGAAATATATTCTAGTTTCATAATAACACCATCGGGAAGTTTGCACGTTGAACCATTTGGCCCGGGGGCCTTTTTACGCAGACCTTCGGCAGCCGTTCCTACGCTCCGAAAATTTTTTTCGAGTTTCACATGCCCATCTTCAAACGACGATTCCAAAGCAACTAAAAGAGCCTAACGATCGCAATCACTTTCAGAATCTGCGAAATATATTCTAGTTTCATAATAACACCATCGGGAAGTTTGCACGTTGAACCATTTGGCCCGGGGGGCCTTTTTACGCAGACCTTCGGCAGCCGTTCCTACGCTCCGAAAATTTTTTTCGAGTTTCACATGCCCATATTCAAACGACGATTCCCAAGCAACTAAAAGAGCCTAACGATCGCAATCACTTTCAGAATCTGCGAAATATATTCTAGTTTCATAATAACACCATCGGGAAGTTTGCACGTTGAACCATTTGGCCCGGGGGGCCTTTTTACGCAGACCTTCGGCAGCCGTTCCTACGCTCCGAAAATTTTTTTCGAGTTTCACATGCCCATCTTCAAACGACGATTCCCAAGCAACTAAAAGAGCCTAACGATCGCAATCACTTTCAGAATCTGCGAAATATATTCTAGTTTCATAATAACACCATCGGGAAGTTTGCACGTTGAACCATTTGGCCCGGGGGGCCTTTTTACGCAGACCTTCGGCAGCCGTTCCTACGCTCCGAAAATTTTTTTCGAGTTTCACATGCCCATCTTCAAACGACGATTCCAAAGCAACTAAAAGAGCCTAAAGATCGCAATCACTTTCAGAATCTGCCAAATATATTCTAGTTTCATAATAAAACAATCGGAAAGTTTGCACGTTGAACCATTTGGCCCGGGGGGCCTTTTTACGCAGACCTTCGGCAGCCGTTCCTACGCTCCGAAAATTTTTTTCGAGTTTCACATGCCCATCTTCAAACGACGATTCCCAAGCAACTAAAAGAGCCTAACGATCGCAATCACTTTCAGAATCTGCGAAATATATTCTAGTTTCATAATAACACCATCGGGAAGTTTGCACGTTGAACCATTTGGCCCGGGGGCCTTTTTACGCAGACCTTCGGCAGCCGTTCCTACGCTCCGAAAATTTTTTCGAGTTTCACATGCCCATCTTCAAACGACGATTCCAAAGCAACTAAAAGAGCCTAACGATCGCAATCACTTTCAGAATCTGCGAAATATATTCTAGTTTCATAATAACACCATCGGGAAGTTTGCACGTTGAACCATTTGGCCCGGGGGGCCTTTTTACGCAGACCTTCGGCAGCCGTTCCTACGCTCCGAAAATTTTTTTCGAGTTTCACATGCCCATCTTCAAACGACGATTCCAAAGCAACTAAAAGAGCCTAAAGATCGCAATCACTTTCAGAATCTGCCAAATATATTCTAGTTTCATAATAAAACAATCGGGAAGTTTGCACGTTGAACCATTTGGCCCGGGGGGCCTTTTTACGCAGACCTTCGGCAGCCGTTCCTACGCTCCGAAAATTTTTTTCGAGTTTCACATGCCCATCTTCAAACGACGATTCCCAAGCAACTAAAAGAGCCTAACGATCGCAATCACTTTCAGAATCTGCGAAATATATTCTAGTTTCATAATAACACCATCGGGAAGTTTGCACGTTGAACCATTTGGCCCGGGGGCCTTTTTACGCAGACCTTCGGCAGCCGTTCCTACGCTCCGAAAATTTTTTCGAGTTTCACATGCCCATCTTCAAACGACGATTCCAAAGCAACTAAAAGAGCCTAACGATCGCAATCACTTTCAGAATCTGCGAAATATATTCTAGTTTCATAATAACACCATCGGGAAGTTTGCACGTTGAACCATTTGGCCCGGGGGGCCTTTTTACGCAGACCTTCGGCAGCCGTTCCTACGCTCCGAAAATTTTTTTCGAGTTTCACATGCCCATCTTCAAACGACGATTCCAAAGCAACTAAAAGAGCCTAAAGATCGCAATCACTTTCAGAATCTGCCAAATATATTCTAGTTTCATAATAAAACAATCGGGAAGTTTGCACGTTGAACCATTTGGCCCGGGGGGCCTTTTTACGCAGACCTTCGGCAGCCGTTCCTACGCTCCGAAAATTTTTTTCGAGTTTCACATGCCCATCTTCAAACGACGATTCCCAAGCAACTAAAAGAGCCTAACGATCGCAATCACTTTCAGAATCTGCGAAATATATTCTAGTTTCATAATAACACCATCGGGAAGTTTGCACGTTGAACCATTTGGCCCGGGGGCCTTTTTACGCAGACCTTCGGCAGCCGTTCCTACGCTCCGAAAATTTTTTTCGAGTTTCACATGCCCATCTTCAAACGACGATTCCAAAGCAACTAAAAGAGCCTAAAGATCGCAATCACTTTCAGAATCTGCCAAATATATTCTAGTTTCATAATAAAACAATCGGGAAGTTTGCACGTTGAACCATTTGGCCCGGGGGGCCTTTTTACGCAGACCTTCGGCAGCCGTTCCTACGCTCCGAAAATTTTTTTCGAGTTTCACATGCCCATCTTCAAACGACGATTCCCAAGCAACTAAAAGAGCCTAACGATCGCAATCACTTTCAGAATCTGCGAAATATATTCTAGTTTCATAATAACACCATCGGGAAGTTTGCACGTTGAACCATTTGGCCCGGGGGCCTTTTTACGCAGACCTTCGGCAGCCGTTCCTACGCTCCGAAAATTTTTTTCGAGTTTCACATGCCCATCTTCAAACGACGATTCCAAAGCAACTAAAAGAGCCTAACGATCGCAATCACTTTCAGAATCTGCGAAATATATTCTAGTTTCATAATAACACCATCGGGAAGTTTGAACGTTGAACCATTTGGCCCGGGGGGCCTTTTTACGCAGACCTTCGGCAGCCGTTCCTACGCTCCGAAAATTTTTTTCGAGTTTCACATGCCCATCTTCAAACGACGATTCCCAAGCAACTAAAAGAGCCTAACGATCGCAATCACTTTCAGAATCTGCGAAATATATTCTAGTTTCATAATAACACCATCGGGAAGTTTGCACGTTGAACCATTTGGCCCGGGGGGCCTTTTTACGCAGACCTTCGGCAGCCGTTCCTACGCTCCGAAAATTTTTTTCGAGTTTCACATGCCCATCTTCAAACGACGATTCCCAAGCAACTAAAAGAGCCTAACGATCGCAATCACTTTCAGAATCTGCGAAATATATTCTAGTTTCATAATAACACCATCGGGAAGTTTGCACGTTGAACCATTTGGCCCGGGGGGCCTTTTTACGCAGACCTTCGGCAGCCGTTCCTACGCTCCGAAAATTTTTTTCGAGTTTCACATGCCCATCTTCAAACGACGATTCCAAAGCAACTAAAAGAGCCTAAAGATCGCAATCACTTTCAGAATCTGCCAAATATATTCTAGTTTCATAATAAAACAATCGGAAAGTTTGCACGTTGAACCATTTGGCCCGGGGGGCCTTTTTACGCAGACCTTCGGCAGCCGTTCCTACGCTCCGAAAATTTTTTTCGAGTTTCACATGCCCATCTTCAAACGACGATTCCCAAGCAACTAAAAGAGCCTAACGATCGCAATCACTTTCAGAATCTGCGAAATATATTCTAGTTTCATAATAACACCATCGGGAAGTTTGCACGTTGAACCATTTGGCCCGGGGGCCTTTTTACGCAGACCTTCGGCAGCCGTTCCTACGCTCCGAAAATTTTTTCGAGTTTCACATGCCCATCTTCAAACGACGATTCCAAAGCAACTAAAAGAGCCTAACGATCGCAATCACTTTCAGAATCTGCGAAATATATTCTAGTTTCATAATAACACCATCGGGAAGTTTGCACGTTGAACCATTTGGCCCGGGGGGCCTTTTTACGCAGACCTTCGGCAGCCGTTCCTACGCTCCGAAAATTTTTTTCGAGTTTCACATGCCCATCTTCAAACGACGATTCCAAAGCAACTAAAAGAGCCTAAAGATCGCAATCACTTTCAGAATCTGCCAAATATATTCTAGTTTCATAATAAAACAATCGGGAAGTTTGCACGTTGAACCATTTGGCCCGGGGGGCCTTTTTACGCAGACCTTCGGCAGCCGTTCCTACGCTCCGAAAATTTTTTTCGAGTTTCACATGCCCATCTTCAAACGACGATTCCCAAGCAACTAAAAGAGCCTAACGATCGCAATCACTTTCAGAATCTGCGAAATATATTCTAGTTTCATAATAACACCATCGGGAAGTTTGCACGTTGAACCATTTGGCCCGGGGGCCTTTTTACGCAGACCTTCGGCAGCCGTTCCTACGCTCCGAAAATTTTTTCGAGTTTCACATGCCCATCTTCAAACGACGATTCCAAAGCAACTAAAAGAGCCTAACGATCGCAATCACTTTCAGAATCTGCGAAATATATTCTAGTTTCATAATAACACCATCGGGAAGTTTGCACGTTGAACCATTTGGCCCGGGGGGCCTTTTTACGCAGACCTTCGGCAGCCGTTCCTACGCTCCGAAAATTTTTTTCGAGTTTCACATGCCCATCTTCAAACGACGATTCCAAAGCAACTAAAAGAGCCTAAAGATCGCAATCACTTTCAGAATCTGCCAAATATATTCTAGTTTCATAATAAAACAATCGGGAAGTTTGCACGTTGAACCATTTGGCCCGGGGGGCCTTTTTACGCAGACCTTCGGCAGCCGTTCCTACGCTCCGAAAATTTTTTTCGAGTTTCACATGCCCATCTTCAAACGACGATTCCCAAGCAACTAAAAGAGCCTAACGATCGCAATCACTTTCAGAATCTGCGAAATATATTCTAGTTTCATAATAACACCATCGGGAAGTTTGCACGTTGAACCATTTGGCCCGGGGGCCTTTTTACGCAGACCTTCGGCAGCCGTTCCTACGCTCCGAAAATTTTTTTCGAGTTTCACATGCCCATCTTCAAACGACGATTCCAAAGCAACTAAAAGAGCCTAAAGATCGCAATCACTTTCAGAATCTGCCAAATATATTCTAGTTTCATAATAAAACAATCGGGAAGTTTGCACGTTGAACCATTTGGCCCGGGGGGCCTTTTTACGCAGACCTTCGGCAGCCGTTCCTACGCTCCGAAAATTTTTTTCGAGTTTCACATGCCCATCTTCAAACGACGATTCCCAAGCAACTAAAAGAGCCTAACGATCGCAATCACTTTCAGAATCTGCGAAATATATTCTAGTTTCATAATAACACCATCGGGAAGTTTGCACGTTGAACCATTTGGCCCGGGGGGCCTTTTTACGCAGACCTTCGGCAGCCGTTCCTACGCTCCGAAAATTTTTTTCGAGTTTCACATGCCCATCTTCAAACGACGATTCCCAAGCAACTAAAAGAGCCTAACGATCGCAATCACTTTCAGAATCTGCGAAATATATTCTAGTTTCATAATAACACCATCGGGAAGTTTGCACGTTGAACCATTTGGCCCGGGGGGCCTTTTTACGCAGACCTTCGGCAGCCGTTCCTACGCTCCGAAAATTTTTTTCGAGTTTCACATGCCCATCTTCAAACGACGATTCCAAAGCAACTAAAAGAGCCTAAAGATCGCAATCACTTTCAGAATCTGCCAAATATATTCTAGTTTCATAATAACACCATCGGGAAGTTTGCACGTTGAACCATTTGGCCCGGGGGGCCTTTTTACGCAGACCTTCGGCAGCCGTTCCTACGCTCCGAAAATTTTTTTCGAGTTTCACATGCCCATCTTCAAACGACGATTCCCAAGCAACTAAAAGAGCCTAACGATCGCAATCACTTTCAGAATCTGCGAAATATATTCTAGTTTCATAATAACACCATCGGGAAGTTTGCACGTTGAACCATTTGGCCCGGGGGCCTTTTTACGCAGACCTTCGGCAGCCGTTCCTACGTTCCGAAAATTTTTTTCGAGTTTCACATGCCCATCTTCAAACGACGATTCCAAAGCAACTAAAAGAGCCTAAAGATCGCAATCACTTTCAGAATCTGCCAAATATATTCTAGTTTCATAATAAAACAATCGGGAAGTTTGCACGTTGAACCATTTGGCCCGGGGGGCCTTTTTACGCAGACCTTCGGCAGCCGTTCCTACGCTCCGAAAATTTTTTTCGAGTTTCACATGCCCATCTTCAAACGACGATTCCCAAGCAACTAAAAGAGCCTAACGATCGCAATCACTTTCAGAATCTGCGAAATATATTCTAGTTTCATAATAACACCATCGGGAAGTTTGCACGTTGAACCATTTGGCCCGGGGGGCCTTTTTACGCAGACCTTCGGCAGCCGTTCCTACGCTCCGAAAATTTTTTTCGAGTTTCACATGCCCATCTTCAAACGACGATTCCCAAGCAACTAAAAGAGCCTAACGATCGCAATCACTTTCAGAATCTGCGAAATATATTCTAGTTTCATAATAACACCATCGGGAAGTTTGCACGTTGAACCATTTGGCCCGGGGGGCCTTTTTACGCAGACCTTCGGCAGCCGTTCCTACGCTCCGAAAATTTTTTTCGAGTTTCACATGCCCATCTTCAAACGACGATTCCAAAGCAACTAAAAGAGCCTAAAGATCGCAATCACTTTCATAATCTGCCAAATATATTCTAGTTTCATAATAAAACAATCGGGAAGTTTGCACGTTGAACCATTTGGCCCGGGGGGCCTTTTTACGCAGACCTTCGGCAGCCGTTCCTACGCTCCGAAAATTTTTTTCGAGTTTCACATGCCCATCTTCAAACGACGATTCCCAAGCAACTAAAAGAGCCTAACGATCGCAATCACTTTCAGAATCTGCGAAATATATTCTAGTTTCATAATAACACCATCGGGAAGTTTGCACGTTGAACCATTTGGCCCGGGGGCCTTTTTACGCAGACCTTCGGCAGCCGTTCCTACGCTCCGAAAATTTTTTTCGAGTTTCACATGCCCATCTTCAAACGACGATTCCAAAGCAACTAAAAGAGCCTAACGATCGCAATCACTTTCAGAATCTGCGAAATATATTCTAGTTTCATAATAACACCATCGGGAAGTTTGCACGTTGAACCATTTGGCCCGGGGGGACTTTTTACGCAGACCTTCGGCAGCCGTTCCTACGCTCCGAAAATTTTTTTCGAGTTTCACATGCCCATCTTCAAACGACGATTCCCAAGCAACTAAAAGAGCCTAACGATCGCAATCACTTTCAGAATCTGCGAAATATATTCTAGTTTCATAATAACACCATCGGGAAGTTTGCACGTTGAACCATTTGGCCCGGGGGGCCTTTTTACGCAGACCTTCGGCAGACGTTCCTACGCTCCGAAAATTTTTTTCGAGTTTCACATGCCCATCTTCAAACGACGATTCCAAAGCAACTAAAAGAGCCTAACGATCGCAATCACTTTCAGAATCTGCGAAATATATTCTAGTTTCATAATAACACCATCGGGAAGTTTGCACGTTGAACCATTTGGCCCGGGGGCCTTTTTACGCAGACCTTCGGCAGCCGTTCCTACGCTCCGAAAATTTTTTCGAGTTTCACATGCCCATCTTCAAACGACGATTCCAAAGCAACTAAAAGAGCCTAACGATCGCAATCACTTTCAGAATCTGCGAAATATATTCTAGTTTCATAATAACACCATCGGGAAGTTTGCACGTTGAACCATTTGGCCCGGGGGGCCTTTTTACGCAGACCTTCGGCAGACGTTCCTACGCTCCGAAAATTTTTTTCGAGTTTCACATGCCCATCTTCAAACGACGATTCCCAAGCAACTAAAAGAGCCTAACGATCGCAATCACTTTCAGAATCTGCGAAATATATTCTAGTTTCATAATAACACCATCGGGAAGTTTGCACGTTGAACCATTTGGCCCGGGGGCCTTTTTACGCAGACCTTCGGCAGCCGTTCCTACGCTCCGAAAATTTTTTCGAGTTTCACATGCCCATCTTCAAACGACGATTCCAAAGCAACTAAAAGAGCCTAACGATCGCAATCACTTTCAGAATCTGCGAAATATATTCTAGTTTCATAATAACACCATCGGGAAGTTTGCACGTTGAACCATTTGGCCCGGGGGGCCTTTTTACGCAGACCTTCGGCAGCCGTTCCTACGCTCCGAAAATTTTTTTCGAGTTTCACATGCCCATCTTCAAACGACGATTCCAAAGCAACTAAAAGAGCCTAAAGATCGCAATCACTTTCAGAATCTGCCAAATATATTCTAGTTTCATAATAAAACAATCGGGAAGTTTGCACGTTGAACCATTTGGCCCGGGGGGCCTTTTTACGCAGACCTTCGGCAGCCGTTCCTACGCTCCGAAAATTTTTTTCGAGTTTCACATGCCCATCTTCAAACGACGATTCCCAAGCAACTAAAAGAGCCTAACGATCGCAATCACTTTCAGAATCTGCGAAATATATTCTAGTTTCATAATAACACCATCGGGAAGTTTGCACGTTGAACCATTTGGCCCGGGGGCCTTTTTACGCAGACCTTCGGCAGCCGTTCCTACGCTCCGAAAATTTTTTCGAGTTTCACATGCCCATCTTCAAACGACGATTCCAAAGCAACTAAAAGAGCCTAACGATCGCAATCACTTTCAGAATCTGCGAAATATATTCTAGTTTCATAATAACACCATCGGGAAGTTTGCACGTTGAACCATTTGGCCCGGGGGGCCTTTTTACGCAGACCTTCGGCAGCCGTTCCTACGCTCCGAAAATTTTTTTCGAGTTTCACATGCCCATCTTCAAACGACGATTCCAAAGCAACTAAAAGAGCCTAAAGATCGCAATCACTTTCAGAATCTGCCAAATATATTCTAGTTTCATAATAAAACAATCGGGAAGTTTGCACGTTGAACCATTTGGCCCGGGGGGCCTTTTTACGCAGACCTTCGGCAGCCGTTCCTACGCTCCGAAAATTTTTTTCGAGTTTCACATGCCCATCTTCAAACGACGATTCCCAAGCAACTAAAAGAGCCTAACGATCGCAATCACTTTCAGAATCTGCGAAATATATTCTAGTTTCATAATAACACCATCGGGAAGTTTGCACGTTGAACCATTTGGCCCGGGGGCCTTTTTACGCAGACCTTCGGCAGCCGTTCCTACGCTCCGAAAATTTTTTTCGAGTTTCACATGCCCATCTTCAAACGACGATTCCAAAGCAACTAAAAGAGCCTAAAGATCGCAATCACTTTCAGAATCTGCCAAATATATTCTAGTTTCATAATAAAACAATCGGGAAGTTTGCACGTTGAACCATTTGGCCCGGGGGGCCTTTTTACGCAGACCTTCGGCAGCCGTTCCTACGCTCCGAAAATTTTTTTCGAGTTTCACATGCCCATCTTCAAACGACGATTCCCAAGCAACTAAAAGAGCCTAACGATCGCAATCACTTTCAGAATCTGCGAAATATATTCTAGTTTCATAATAACACCATCGGGAAGTTTGCACGTTGAACCATTTGGCCCGGGGGGCCTTTTTACGCAGACCTTCGGCAGCCGTTCCTACGCTCCGAAAATTTTTTTCGAGTTTCACATGCCCATCTTCAAACGACGATTCCCAAGCAACTAAAAGAGCCTAACGATCGCAATCACTTTCAGAATCTGCGAAATATATTCTAGTTTCATAATAACACCATCGGGAAGTTTGCACGTTGAACCATTTGGCCCGGGGGGCCTTTTTACGCAGACCTTCGGCAGCCGTTCCTACGCTCCGAAAATTTTTTTCGAGTTTCACATGCCCATCTTCAAACGACGATTCCAAAGCAACTAAAAGAGCCTAAAGATCGCAATCACTTTCAGAATCTGCCAAATATATTCTAGTTTCATAATAACACCATCGGGAAGTTTGCACGTTGAACCATTTGGCCCGGGGGGCCTTTTTACGCAGACCTTCGGCAGCCGTTCCTACGCTCCGAAAATTTTTTTCGAGTTTCACATGCCCATCTTCAAACGACGATTCCCAAGCAACTAAAAGAGCCTAACGATCGCAATCACTTTCAGAATCTGCGAAATATATTCTAGTTTCATAATAACACCATCGGGAAGTTTGCACGTTGAACCATTTGGCCCGGGGGCCTTTTTACGCAGACCTTCGGCAGCCGTTCCTACGTTCCGAAAATTTTTTTCGAGTTTCACATGCCCATCTTCAAACGACGATTCCAAAGCAACTAAAAGAGCCTAAAGATCGCAATCACTTTCAGAATCTGCCAAATATATTCTAGTTTCATAATAAAACAATCGGGAAGTTTGCACGTTGAACCATTTGGCCCGGGGGGCCTTTTTACGCAGACCTTCGGCAGCCGTTCCTACGCTCCGAAAATTTTTTTCGAGTTTCACATGCCCATCTTCAAACGACGATTCCCAAGCAACTAAAAGAGCCTAACGATCGCAATCACTTTCAGAATCTGCGAAATATATTCTAGTTTCATAATAACACCATCGGGAAGTTTGCACGTTGAACCATTTGGCCCGGGGGGCCTTTTTACGCAGACCTTCGGCAGCCGTTCCTACGCTCCGAAAATTTTTTTCGAGTTTCACATGCCCATCTTCAAACGACGATTCCCAAGCAACTAAAAGAGCCTAACGATCGCAATCACTTTCAGAATCTGCGAAATATATTCTAGTTTCATAATAACACCATCGGGAAGTTTGCACGTTGAACCATTTGGCCCGGGGGGCCTTTTTACGCAGACCTTCGGCAGCCGTTCCTACGCTCCGAAAATTTTTTTCGAGTTTCACATGCCCATCTTCAAACGACGATTCCAAAGCAACTAAAAGAGCCTAAAGATCGCAATCACTTTCATAATCTGCCAAATATATTCTAGTTTCATAATAAAACAATCGGGAAGTTTGCACGTTGAACCATTTGGCCCGGGGGGCCTTTTTACGCAGACCTTCGGCAGCCGTTCCTACGCTCCGAAAATTTTTTTCGAGTTTCACATGCACATCTTCAAACGACGATTCCCAAGCAACTAAAAGAGCCTAACGATCGCAATCACTTTCAGAATCTGCGAAATATATTCTAGTTTCATAATAACACCATCGGGAAGTTTGCACGTTGAACCATTTGGCCCGGGGGCCTTTTTACGCAGACCTTCGGCAGCCGTTCCTACGCTCCGAAAATTTTTTTCGAGTTTCACATGCCCATCTTCAAACGACGATTCCAAAGCAACTAAAAGAGCCTAACGATCGCAATCACTTTCAGAATCTGCGAAATATATTCTAGTTTCATAATAACACCATCGGGAAGTTTGCACGTTGAACCATTTGGCCCGGGGGGCCTTTTTACGCAGACCTTCGGCAGCCGTTCCTACGCTCCGAAAATTTTTTTCGAGTTTCACATGCCCATCTTCAAACGACGATTCCCAAGCAACTAAAAGAGCCTAACGATCGCAATCACTTTCAGAATCTGCGAAATATATTCTAGTTTCATAATAACACCATCGGGAAGTTTGCACGTTGAACCATTTGGCCCGGGGGGCCTTTTTACGCAGACCTTCGGCAGCCGTTCCTACGCTCCGAAAATTTTTTTCGAGTTTCACATGCCCATCTTCAAACGACGATTCCAAAGCAACTAAAAGAGCTTAAAGATCGCAATCACTTTCAGAATCTGCCAAATATATTCTAGTTTCATAATAAAACAATCGGGAAGTTTGCACGTTGAACCATTTGGCCCGGGGGGCCTTTTTACGCAGACCTTCGGCAGCCGTTCCTACGCTCCGAAAATTTTTTTCGAGTTTCACATGCCCATCTTCAAACGACGATTCCCAAGCAACTAAAAGAGCCTAACGATCGCAATCACTTTCAGAATCTGCGAAATATATTCTAGTTTCATAATAACACCATCGGGAAGTTTGCACGTTGAACCATTTGGCCCGGGGGGCCTTTTTACGCAGACCTTCGGCAGCCGTTCCTACGCTCCGAAAATTTTTTTCGAGTTTCACATGCCCATCTTCAAACGACGATTCCCAAGCAACTAAAAGAGCCTAACGATCGCAATCACTTTCAGAATCTGCGAAATATATTCTAGTTTCATAATAACACCATCGGGAAGTTTGCACGTTGAACCATTTGGCCCGGGGGGCCTTTTTACGCAGACCTTCGGCAGCCGTTCCTACGCTCCGAAAATTTTTTTCGAGTTTCACATGCCCATCTTCAAACGACGATTCCAAAGCAACTAAAAGAGCCTAAAGATCGCAATCACTTTCAGAATCTGCCAAATATATTCTAGTTTCATAATAAAACAATCGGGAAGTTTGCACGTTGAACCATTTGGCCCGGGGGGCCTTTTTACGCAGACCTTCGGCAGCCGTTCCTACGCTCCGAAAATTTTTTTCGAGTTTCACATGCCCATCTTCAAACGACGATTCCCAAGCAACTAAAAGAGCCTAACGATCGCAATCACTTTCAGAATCTGCGAAATATATTCTAGTTTCATAATAACACCATCGGGAAGTTTGCACGTTGAACCATTTGGCCCGGGGGCCTTTTTACGCAGACCTTCGGCAGCCGTTCCTACGCTCCGAAAATTTTTTTCGAGTTTCACATGCCCATCTTCAAACGACGATTCCAAAGCAACTAAAAGAGCCTAACGATCGCAATCACTTTCAGAATCTGCGAAATATATTCTAGTTTCATAATAACACCATCGGGAAGTTTGCACGTTGAACCATTTGGCCCGGGGGGCCTTTTTACGCAGACCTTCGGCAGCCGTTCCTACGCTCCGAAAATTTTTTTCGAGTTTCACATGCCCATCTTCAAACGACGATTCCCAAGCAACTAAAAGAGCCTAACGATCGCAATCACTTTCAGAATCTGCGAATATATTCTAGTTTCATAATAACACCATCGGGAAGTTTGCACGTTGAACCATTTGGCCCGGGGGGCCTTTTTACGCAGACTTCGGCAGCCGTTCCTACGCTCCGAAAATTTTTTTCGAGTTTCACATGCCCATCTTCAAACGACGATTCCCAAGCAACTAAAAGAGCTAACGATCGCAATCACTTTCAGAATCTGCGAAATATATTCTAGTTTCATAATAACACCATCGGGAAGTTTGCACGTTGAACCATTTGGCCCGGGGGGCCTTTTTACGCAGACCTTCGGCAGCCGTTCCTACGCCTCCGAAAATTTTTTTCGAGTTTCACATGCCCATCTTCAAACGACGATTCCAAAGCAACTAAAAGAGCCTAAAGATCGCAATCACTTTCAGAATCTGCCAAATATATTCTAGTTTCATAATAAAACAATCGGAAAGTTTGCACGTTGAACCATTTGGCCCGGGGGCCTTTTTACGCAGACCTTCGGCAGCCGTTCCTACGCTCCGAAAATTTTTTTCGAGTTTCACATGCCCATCTTCAAACGACGATTCCCAAGCAACTAAAAGAGGCCTAACGATCGCAATCACTTTCAGAATCTGCGAAATATATTCTAGTTTCATAATAACACATCGGGAAGTTTGCACGTTGAACCATTTGGCCCGGGGGCCTTTTTACGCAGACCTTCGGCAGCCGTTCCTACGCTCCGAAAATTTTTTCGAGTTTCACATGCCCATCTTCAAACGACGATTCCAAAGCAACTAAAAGAGCCTAACGATCGCAATCACTTTCAGAATCTGCGAAATATATTCTAGTTTCATAATAACACCATCGGGAAGTTTGCACGTTGAACCATTTGGCCCGGGGGGCCTTTTTACGCAGACCTTCGGCCCAGCCGTTCCTACGCTCGAAAATTTTTTTCGAGTTTTTCACATGCCCATCTTCAAACGACGATTCCAAAGCAACTAAAAGAGCCTAAAGATCGCAATCACTTTCAGAATCTGCCAAATATATTCTAGTTTCATAATAAAACAATCGGGAAGTTTGCACGTTGAACCATTTGGCCCGGGGGGCCTTTTTACGCAGACCTTCGGCAGCCGTTCCTACGCTCCGAAAATTTTTTTCGAGTTTCACATGCCCATCTTCAAACGACGATTCCCAAGCAACTAAAAGAGCCTAACGATCGCAATCACTTTCAGAATCTGCGAAATATATTCTAGTTTCATAATAACACCATCGGGAAGTTTGCACGTTGAACCATTTGGCCCGGGGGCCTTTTTACGCAGACCTTCGGCAGCCGTTCCTACGCTCCGAAAATTTTTTTCGAGTTTCACATGCCCATCTTCAAACGACGATTCCAAAGCAACTAAAAGAGCCTAAAGATCGCAATCACTTTCAGAATCTGCCAAATATATTCTAGTTTCATAATAAAACAATCGGGAAGTTTGCACGTTGAACCATTTGGCCCGGGGGGCCTTTTTACGCAGACCTTCGGCAGCCGTTCCTACGCTCCGAAAATTTTTTTCGAGTTTCACATGCCCATCTTCAAACGACGATTCCCAAGCAACTAAAAGAGCCTAACGATCGCAATCACTTTCAGAATCTGCGAAATATATTCTAGTTTCATAATAACACCATCGGGAAGTTTGCACGTTGAACCATTTGGCCCGGGGGGCCTTTTTACGCAGACCTTCGGCAGCCGTTCCTACGCTCCGAAAATTTTTTTCGAGTTTCACATGCCCATCTTCAAACGACGATTCCCAAGCAACTAAAAGAGCCTAACGATCGCAATCACTTTCAGAATCTGCGAAATATATTCTAGTTTCATAATAACACCATCGGGAAGTTTGCACGTTGAACCATTTGGCCCGGGGGGCCTTTTTACGCAGACCTTCGGCAGCCGTTCCTACGCTCCGAAAATTTTTTTCGAGTTTCACATGCCCATCTTCAAACGACGATTCCAAAGCAACTAAAAGAGCCTAAAGATCGCAATCACTTTCAGAATCTGCCAAATATATTCTAGTTTCATAATAACACCATCGGGAAGTTTGCACGTTGAACCATTTGGCCCGGGGGGCCTTTTTACGCAGACCTTCGGCAGCCGTTCCTACGCTCCGAAAATTTTTTTCGAGTTTCACATGCCCATCTTCAAACGACGATTCCCAAGCAACTAAAAGAGCCTAACGATCGCAATCACTTTCAGAATCTGCGAAATATATTCTAGTTTCATAATAACACCATCGGGAAGTTTGCACGTTGAACCATTTGGCCCGGGGGCCTTTTTACGCAGACCTTCGGCAGCCGTTCCTACGTTCCGAAAATTTTTTTCGAGTTTCACATGCCCATCTTCAAACGACGATTCCAAAGCAACTAAAAGAGCCTAAAGATCGCAATCACTTTCAGAATCTGCCAAATATATTCTAGTTTCATAATAAAACAATCGGGAAGTTTGCACGTTGAACCATTTGGCCCGGGGGGCCTTTTTACGCAGACCTTCGGCAGCCGTTCCTACGCTCCGAAAATTTTTTCGAGTTTCACATGCCCATCTTCAAACGACGATTCCCAAGCAACTAAAAGAGCCTAACGATCGCAATCACTTTCAGAATCTGCGAAATATATTCTAGTTTCATAATAACACCATCGGGAAGTTTGCACGTTGAACCATTTGGCCCGGGGGGCCTTTTTACGCAGACCTTCGGCAGCCGTTCCTACGCTCCGAAAATTTTTTTCGAGTTTCACATGCCCATCTTCAAACGACGATTCCCAAGCAACTAAAAGAGCCTAACGATCGCAATCACTTTCAGAATCTGCGAAATATATTCTAGTTTCATAATAACACCATCGGGAAGTTTGCACGTTGAACCATTTGGCCCGGGGGGCCTTTTTACGCAGACCTTCGGCAGCCGTTCCTACGCTCCGAAAATTTTTTTCGAGTTTCACATGCCCATCTTCAAACGACGATTCCAAAGCAACTAAAAGAGCCTAAAGATCGCAATCACTTTCATAATCTGCCAAATATATTCTAGTTTCATAATAAAACAATCGGGAAGTTTGCACGTTGAACCATTTGGCCCGGGGGGCCTTTTTACGCAGACCTTCGGCAGCCGTTCCTACGCTCCGAAAATTTTTTCGAGTTTCACATGCCCATCTTCAAACGACGATTCCCAAGCAACTAAAAGAGCCTAACGATCGCAATCACTTTCAGAATCTGCGAAATATATTCTAGTTTCATAATAACACCATCGGGAAGTTTGCACGTTGAACCATTTGGCCCGGGGGCCTTTTTACGCAGACCTTCGGCAGCCGTTCCTACGCTCCGAAAATTTTTTTCGAGTTTCACATGCCCATCTTCAAACGACGATTCCAAAGCAACTAAAAGAGCCTAACGATCGCAATCACTTTCAGAATCTGCGAAATATATTCTAGTTTCATAATAACACCATCGGGAAGTTTGCACGTTGAACCATTTGGCCCGGGGGGCCTTTTTACGCAGACCTTCGGCAGCCGTTCCTACGCTCCGAAAATTTTTTTCGAGTTTCACATGCCCATCTTCAAACGACGATTCCCAAGCAACTAAAAGAGCCTAACGATCGCAATCACTTTCAGAATCTGCGAAATATATTCTAGTTTCATAATAACACCATCGGGAAGTTTGCACGTTGAACCATTTGGCCCGGGGGGCCTTTTTACGCAGACCTTCGGCAGCCGTTCCTACGCTCCGAAAATTTTTTTCGAGTTTCACATGCCCATCTTCAAACGACGATTCCAAAGCAACTAAAAGAGCTTAAAGATCGCAATCACTTTCAGAATCTGCCAAATATATTCTAGTTTCATAATAAAACAATCGGGAAGTTTGCACGTTGAACCATTTGGCCCGGGGGGCCTTTTTACGCAGACCTTCGGCAGCCGTTCCTACGCTCCGAAAATTTTTTTCGAGTTTCACATGCCCATCTTCAAACGACGATTCCCAAGCAACTAAAAGAGCCTAACGATCGCAATCACTTTCAGAATCTGCGAAATATATTCTAGTTTCATAATAACACCATCGGGAAGTTTGCACGTTGAACCATTTGGCCCGGGGGGCCTTTTTACGCAGACCTTCGGCAGCCGTTCCTACGCTCCGAAAATTTTTTTCGAGTTTCACATGCCCATCTTCAAACGACGATTCCCAAGCAACTAAAAGAGCCTAACGATCGCAATCACTTTCAGAATCTGCGAAATATATTCTAGTTTCATAATAACACCATCGGGAAGTTTGCACGTTGAACCATTTGGCCCGGGGGGCCTTTTTACGCAGACCTTCGGCAGCCGTTCCTACGCTCCGAAAATTTTTTTCGAGTTTCACATGCCCATCTTCAAACGACGATTCCAAAGCAACTAAAAGAGCCTAAAGATCGCAATCACTTTCAGAATCTGCCAAATATATTCTAGTTTCATAATAAAACAATCGGGAAGTTTGCACGTTGAACCATTTGGCCCGGGGGGCCTTTTTACGCAGACCTTCGGCAGCCGTTCCTACGCTCCGAAAATTTTTTTCGAGTTTCACATGCCCATCTTCAAACGACGATTCCCAAGCAACTAAAAGAGCCTAACGATCGCAATCACTTTCAGAATCTGCGAAATATATTCTAGTTTCATAATAACACCATCGGGAAGTTTGCACGTTGAACCATTTGGCCCGGGGGCCTTTTTACGCAGACCTTCGGCAGCCGTTCCTACGCTCCGAAAATTTTTTTCGAGTTTCACATGCCCATCTTCAAACGACGATTCCAAAGCAACTAAAAGAGCCTAACGATCGCAATCACTTTCAGAATCTGCGAAATATATTCTAGTTTCATAATAACACCATCGGGAAGTTTGCACGTTGAACCATTTGGCCCGGGGGGCCTTTTTACGCAGACCTTCGGCAGCCGTTCCTACGCTCCGAAAATTTTTTTCGAGTTTCACATGCCCATCTTCAAACGACGATTCCCAAGCAACTAAAAGAGCCTAACGATCGCAATCACTTTCAGAATCTGCGAAATATATTCTAGTTTCATAATAACACCATCGGGAAGTTTGCACGTTGAACCATTTGGCCCGGGGGGCCTTTTTACGCAGACCTTCGGCAGCCGTTCCTACGCTCCGAAAATTTTTTCGAGTTTCACATGCCCATCTTCAAACGACGATTCCCAAGCAACTAAAAGAGCCTAACGATCGCAATCACTTTCAGAATCTGCGAAATATATTCTAGTTTCATAATAACACCATCGGGAAGTTTGCACGTTGAACCATTTGGCCCGGGGGGCCTTTTTACGCAGACCTTCGGCAGCCGTTCCTACGCTCCGAAAATTTTTTTCGAGTTTCACATGCCCATCTTCAAACGACGATTCCAAAGCAACTAAAAGAGCCTAAAGATCGCAATCACTTTCAGAATCTGCCAAATATATTCTAGTTTCATAATAAAACAATCGGAAAGTTTGCACGTTGAACCATTTGGCCCGGGGGGCCTTTTTACGCAGACCTTCGGCAGCCGTTCCTACGCTCCGAAAATTTTTTTCGAGTTTCACATGCCCATCTTCAAACGACGATTCCCAAGCAACTAAAAGAGCCTAACGATCGCAATCACTTTCAGAATCTGCGAAATATATTCTAGTTTCATAATAACACCATCGGGAAGTTTGCACGTTGAACCATTTGGCCCGGGGGCCTTTTTACGCAGACCTTCGGCAGCCGTTCCTACGCTCCGAAAATTTTTTCGAGTTTCACATGCCCATCTTCAAACGACGATTCCAAAGCAACTAAAAGAGCCTAACGATCGCAATCACTTTCAGAATCTGCGAAATATATTCTAGTTTCATAATAACACCATCGGGAAGTTTGCACGTTGAACCATTTGGCCCGGGGGGCCTTTTTACGCAGACCTTCGGCAGCCGTTCCTACGCTCCGAAAATTTTTTTCGAGTTTCACATGCCCATCTTCAAACGACGATTCCAAAGCAACTAAAAGAGCCTAAAGATCGCAATCACTTTCAGAATCTGCCAAATATATTCTAGTTTCATAATAAAACAATCGGGAAGTTTGCACGTTGAACCATTTGGCCCGGGGGGCCTTTTTACGCAGACCTTCGGCAGCCGTTCCTACGCTCCGAAAATTTTTTTCGAGTTTCACATGCCCATCTTCAAACGACGATTCCCAAGCAACTAAAAGAGCCTAACGATCGCAATCACTTTCAGAATCTGCGAAATATATTCTAGTTTCATAATAACACCATCGGGAAGTTTGCACGTTGAACCATTTGGCCCGGGGGCCTTTTTACGCAGACCTTCGGCAGCCGTTCCTACGCTCCGAAAATTTTTTTCGAGTTTCACATGCCCATCTTCAAACGACGATTCCAAAGCAACTAAAAGAGCCTAAAGATCGCAATCACTTTCAGAATCTGCCAAATATATTCTAGTTTCATAATAAAACAATCGGGAAGTTTGCACGTTGAACCATTTGGCCCGGGGGGCCTTTTTACGCAGATCTTCGGCAGCCGTTCCTACGCTCCGAAAATTTTTTTCGAGTTTCACATGCCCATCTTCAAACGACGATTCCAAAGCAACTAAAAGAGCCTAACGATCGCAATCACTTTCAGAATCTGCGAAATATATTCTAGTTTCATAATAACACCATCGGGAAGTTTGCACGTTGAACCATTTGGCCCGGGGGGCCTTTTTACGCAGACCTTCGGCAGCCGTTCCTACGCTCCGAAAATTTTTTTCGAGTTTCACATGCCCATCTTCAAACGACGATTCCAAAGCAACTAAAAGAGCCTAAAGATCGCAATCACTTTCAGAATCTGCCAAATATATTCTAGTTTCATAATAAAACAATCGGGAAGTTTGCACGTTGAACCATTTGGCCCGGGGGGCCTTTTTACGCAGACCTTCGGCAGCCGTTCCTACGCTCCGAAAATTTTTTTCGAGTTTCACATGCCCATCTTCAAACGACGATTCCCAAGCAACTAAAAGAGCCTAACGATCGCAATCACTTTCAGAATCTGCGAAATATATTCTAGTTTCATAATAACACCATCGGGAAGTTTGCACGTTGAACCATTTGGCCCGGGGGCCTTTTTACGCAGACCTTCGGCAGCCGTTCCTACGCTCCGAAAATTTTTTCGAGTTTCACATGCCCATCTTCAAACGACGATTCCAAAGCAACTAAAAGAGCCTAACGATCGCAATCACTTTCAGAATCTGCGAAATATATTCTAGTTTCATAATAACACCATCGGGAAGTTTGCACGTTGAACCATTTGGCCCGGGGGGCCTTTTTACGCAGACCTTCGGCAGCCGTTCCTACGCTCCGAAAATTTTTTTCGAGTTTCACATGCCCATCTTCAAACGACGATTCCCAAGCAACTAAAAGAGCCTAACGATCGCAATCACTTTCAGAATCTGCGAAATATATTCTAGTTTCATAATAACACCATCGGGAAGTTTGCACGTTGAACCATTTGGCCCGGGGGCCTTTTTACGCAGACCTTCGGCAGCCGTTCCTACGCTCCGAAAATTTTTTTCGAGTTTCACATGCCCATCTTCAAACGACGATTCCAAAGCAACTAAAAGAGCCTAAAGATCGCAATCACTTTCAGAATCTGCCAAATATATTCTAGTTTCATAATAAAACAATCGGGAAGTTTGCACGTTGAACCATTTGGCCCGGGGGGCCTTTTTACGCAGACCTTCGGCAGCCGTTCCTACGCTCCGAAAATTTTTTTCGAGTTTCACATGCCCATATCTTCAAACGACGATTCCCAAGCAACTAAAAGAGCCTAACGATCGCAATCACTTTCAGAATCTGCGAAATATATTCTAGTTTCATAATAACACCATCGGGAAGTTTGCACGTTGAACCATTTGGCCCGGGGGCCTTTTTACGCAGACCTTCGGCAGCCGTTCCTACGCTCCGAAAATTTTTTTCGAGTTTCACATGCCCATCTTCAAACGACGATTCCAAAGCAACTAAAAGAGCCTAAAGATCGCAATCACTTTCAGAATCTGCCAAATATATTCTAGTTTCATAATAAAACAATCGGGAAGTTTGCACGTTGAACCATTTGGCCCGGGGGGCCTTTTTACGCAGACCTTCGGCAGCCGTTCCTACGCTCCGAAAATTTTTTTCGAGTTTCACATGCCCATCTTCAAACGACGATTCCAAAGCAACTAAAAGAGCCTAACGATCGCAAGCAATCACTTTCAGAATCTGCCAAATATATTCTAGTTTCATAATAAAACAATCGGGAAGTTTGCACGTTGAACCATTTGGCCAGGGGGGCCTTTTTACGCAGACCTTCGGCAGCCGTTCCTACGCTCCGAAAATTTTTTTCGAGTTTCACATGCCCATCTTCAAACGACGATTCCCAAGCAACTAAAAGAGCCTAACGATCGCAATCACTTTCAGAATCTGCGAAATATATTCTAGTTTCATAATAACACCATCGGGAAGTTTGCACGTTGAACCATTTGGCCCGGGGGGCCTTTTTACGCAGACCTTCGGCAGCCGTTCCTACGCTCCGAAAATTTTTTTCGAGTTTCACATGCCCATCTTCAAACGACGATTCCAAAGCAACTAAAAGAGCCTAAAGATCGCAATCACTTTCAGAATCTGCCAAATATATTCTAGTTTCATAATAAAACAATCGGGAAGTTTGCACGTTGAACCATTTGGCCCGGGGGGCCTTTTTACGCAGACCTTCGGCAGCCGTTCCTACGCTCCGAAAATTTTTTTCGAGTTTCACATGCCCATCTTCAAACGACGATTCCCAAGCAACTAAAAGAGCCTAACGATCGCAATCACTTTCAGAATCTGCCAAATATATTCTAGTTTCATAATAACACCATCGGGAAGTTTGCACGTTGAACCATTTGGCCCGGGGGGCCTTTTTACGCAGACCTTCGGCAGCCGTTCCTACGCTCCGAAATTTTTTTTCGAGTTTCACATGCCCATCTTCAAACGACGATTCCAAAGCAACTAAAAGAGCCTAAAGATCGCAATCACTTTCAGAATCTGCCAAATATATTCTAGTTTCATAATAAAACAATCGGGAAGTTTGCACGTTGAACCATTTGGCCCGGGGGGCCTTTTTACGCAGACCTTCGGCAGCCGTTCCTACGCTCCGAAAATTTTTTTCGAGTTTCACATGCCCATCTTCAAACGACGATTCCAAAGCAACTAAAAGAGCCTAAAGATCGCAATCACTTTCAGAATCTGCCAAATATATTCTAGTTTCATAATAAAACAATCGGGAAGTTTGCACGTTGAACCATTTGGCCCGGGGGGCCTTTTTACGCAGACCTTCGGCAGCCGTTCCTACGCTCCGAAAATTTTTTTCGAGTTTCACATGCCCATCTTCAAACGACGATTCCCAAGCAACTAAAAGAGCCTAACGATCGCAATCACTTTCAGAATCTGCGAAATATATTCTAGTTTCATAATAACACCATCGGGAAGTTTGCACGTTGAACCATTTGGCCCGGGGGGCCTTTTTACGCAGACCTTCGGCAGCCGTTCCTACGCTCCGAAAATTTTTTTCGAGTTTCACATGCCCATCTTCAAACGACGATTCCAAAGCAACTAAAAGAGCCTAAAGATCGCAATCACTTTCAGAATCTGCCAAATATATTCTAGTTTCATAATAAAACAATCGGGAAGTTTGCACGTTGAACCATTTGGCCCGGGGGGCCTTTTTACGCAGACCTTCGGCAGCCGTTCCTACGCTCCGAAAATTTTTTTCGAGTTTCACATGCCCATCTTCAAACGACGATTCCCAAGCAACTAAAAGAGCCTAACGATCGCAATCACTTTCAGAATCTGCGAAATATATTCTAGTTTCATAATAACACCATCGGGAAGTTTGCACGTTGAACCATTTGGCCCGGGGGGCCTTTTTACGCAGACCTTCGGCAGCCGTTCCTACGCTCCGAAAATTTTTTTCGAGTTTCACATGCCCATCTTCAAACGACGATTCCAAAGCAACTAAAAGAGCCTAAAGATCGCAATCACTTTCAGAATCTGCCAAATATATTCTAGTTTCATAATAAAACAATCGGGAAGTTTGCACGTTGAACCATTTGGCCCGGGGGGCCTTTTTACGCAGACCTTCGGCAGCCGTTCCTACGCTCCGAAAATTTTTTTCGAGTTTCACATGCCCATCTTCAAACGACGATTCCCAAGCAACTAAAAGAGCCTAACGATCGCAATCACTTTCAGAATCTGCGAAATATATTCTAGTTTCATAATAACATCATCGGGAAGTTTGCACGTTGAACCATTTGGCCCGGGGGGCCTTTTTACGCAGACCTTCGGCAGCCGTTCCTACGCTCCGAAAATTTTTTTCGAGTTTCACATGCCCATCTTCAAACGACGATTCCAAAGCAACTAAAAGAGCCTAAAGATCGCAATCACTTTCAGAATCTGCCAAATATATTCTAGTTTCATAATAAAACAATCGGGAAGTTTGCACGTTGAACCATTTGGCCCGGGGGGCCTTTTTACGCAGACCTTCGGCAGCCGTTCCTACGCTCCGAAAATTTTTTTCGAGTTTCACATGCCCATCTTCAAACGACGATTCCCAAGCAACTAAAAGAGCCTAACGATCGCAATCACTTTCAGAATCTGCGAAATATATTCTAGTTTCATAATAACACCATCGGGAAGTTTGCACGTTGAACCATTTGGCCCGGGGGGCCTTTTTACGCAGACCTTCGGCAGCCGTTCCTACGCTCCGAAAATTTTTTTCGAGTTTCACATGCCCATCTTCAAACGACGATTCCAAAGCAACTAAAAGAGCCTAAAGATCGCAATCACTTTCAGAATCTGCCAAATATATTCTAGTTTCATAATAAAACAATCGGGAAGTTTGCACGTTGAACCATTTGGCCAGGGGGGCCTTTTTACGCAGACCTTCGGCAGCCGTTCCTACGCTCCGAAAATTTTTTTCGAGTTTCACATGCCCATCTTCAAACGACGATTCCCAAGCAACTAAAAGAGCCTAACGATCGCAATCACTTTCAGAATCTGCGAAATATATTCTAGTTTCATAATACAACCATCGGGAAGTTTGCACGTTGAACCATTTGGCCCGGGGGGCCTTTTTACGCAGACCTTCGGCAGCCGTTCCTACGCTCCGAAAATTTTTTTCGAGTTTCACATGCCCATCTTCAAACGACGATTCCAAAGCAACTAAAAGAGCCTAAAGATCGCAATCTCTTTCAGAATCTGCCAAATATATTCTAGTTTCATAATAAAACAATCGGGAAGTTTGCACGTTGAACCATTTGGCCCGGGGGGCCTTTTTACGCAGACCTTCGGCAGCCGTTCCTACGCTCCGAAAATTTTTTTCGAGTTTCACATGCCCATCTTCAAACGACGATTCCCAAGCAACTAAAAGAGCCTAACGATCGCAATCACTTTCAGAATCTGCGAAATATATTCTAGTTTCATAATAACACCATCGGGAAGTTTGCACGTTGAACCATTTGGCCCGGGGGGCCTTTTTACGCAGACCTTCGGCAGCCGTTCCTACGCTCCGAAAATTTTTTTCGAGTTTCACATGCCCATCTTCAAACGACGATTCCAAAGCAACTAAAAGAGCCTAAAGATCGCAATCACTTTCAGAATCTGCCAAATATATTCTAGTTTCATAATAAAACAATCGGGAAGTTTGCACGTTGAACCATTTGGCCAGGGGGGCCTTTTTACGCAGACCTTCGGCAGCCGTTCCTACGCTCCGAAAATTTTTTTCGAGTTTCACATGCCCATCTTCAAACGACGATTCCCAAGCAACTAAAAGAGCCTAACGATCGCAATCACTTTCAGAATCTGCGAAATATATTCTAGTTTCATAATAACACCATCGGGAAGTTTGCACGTTGAACCATTTGGCCCGGGGGGCCTTTTTACGCAGACCTTCGGCAGCCGTTCCTACGCTCCGAAAATTTTTTTCGAGTTTCACATGCCCATCTTCAAACGACGATTCCAAAGCAACTAAAAGAGCCTAAAGATCGCAATCACTTTCAGAATCTGCCAAATATATTCTAGTTTCATAATAAAACAATCGGGAAGTTTGCACGTTGAACCATTTGGCCCGGGGGGCCTTTTTACGCAGACCTTCGGCAGCCGTTCCTACGCTCCGAAAATTTTTTTCGAGTTTCACATGCCCATCTTCAAACGACGATTCCCAAGCAACTAAAAGAGCCTAACGATCGCAATCACTTTCAGAATCTGCGAAATATATTCTAGTTTCATAATAACACCATCGGGAAGTTTGCACGTTGAACCATTTGGCCCGGGGGGCCTTTTTACGCAGACCTTCGGCAGCCGTTCCTACGCTCCGAAAATTTTTTTCGAGTTTCACATGCCCATCTTCAAACGACGATTCCAAAGCAACTAAAAGAGCCTAAAGATCGCAATCACTTTCAGAATCTGCCAAATATATTCTAGTTTCATAATAAAACAATCGGGAAGTTTGCACGTTGAACCATTTGGCCCGGGGGGCCTTTTTACGCAGACCTTCGGCAGCCGTTCCTACGCTCCGAAAATTTTTTTCGAGTTTCACATGCCCATCTTCAAACGACGATTCCCAAGCAACTAAAAGAGCCTAACGATCGCAATCACTTTCAGAATCTGCGAAATATATTCTAGTTTCATAATAACACCATCGGGAAGTTTGCACGTTGAACCATTTGGCCCGGGGGGCCTTTTTACGCAGACCTTCGGCAGCCGTTCCTACGCTCCGAAAATTTTTTTCGAGTTTCACATGCCCATCTTCAAACGACGATTCCAAAGCAACTAAAAGAGCCTAAAGATCGCAATCACTTTCAGAATCTGCCAAATATATTCTAGTTTCATAATAAAACAATCGGGAAGTTTGCACGTTGAACCATTTGGCCCGGGGGGCCTTTTTACGCAGACCTTCGGCAGCCGTTCCTACGCTCCGAAAATTTTTTTCGAGTTTCACATGCCCATCTTCAAACGACGATTCCCAAGCAACTAAAAGAGCCTAACGATCGCAATTACTTTCAGAATCTGCGAAATATATTCTAGTTTCATAATAACACCATCGGGAAGTTTGCACGTTGAACCATTTGGCCCGGGGGGCCTTTTTACGCAGACCTTCGGCAGCCGTTCCTACGCTCCGAAAATTTTTTTCGAGTTTCACATGCCCATCTTCAAACGACGATTCCAAAGCAACTAAAAGAGCCTAAAGATCGCAATCACTTTCAGAATCTGCCAAATATATTCTAGTTTCATAATAAAACAATCGGGAAGTTTGCACGTTGAACCATTTGGCCCGGGGGGCCTTTTTA
Organism: Salticus scenicus; assembly: GCA_963930645.1. Classification (NCBI taxonomy): domain Eukaryota; kingdom Metazoa; phylum Arthropoda; class Arachnida; order Araneae; family Salticidae; genus Salticus; species Salticus scenicus. The sequence goes on from CAWVNO010001479.1 coordinate 39,185, forward strand.
CGCAGACCTTCGGCAGCCGTTCCTACGCTCCGAAAATTTTTTTCGAGTTTCACATGCCCATCTTCAAACGACGATTCCCAAGCAACTAAAAGAGCCTAACGATCGCAATCACTTTCAGAATCTGCGAAATATATTCTAGTTTCATAATAACACCATCGGGAAGTTTGCACGTTGAACCATTTGGCCCGGGGGGCCTTTTTACGCAGACCTTCGGCAGCCGTTCCTACGCTCCGAAAATTTTTTTCGAGTTTCACATGCCCATCTTCAAACGACGATTCCAAAGGAACTAAAAGAGCCTAAAGATCGCAATCACTTTCAGAATCTGCCAAATATATTCTAGTTTCATAATAAAACAATCGGGAAGTTTGCACGTTGAACCATTTGGCCCGGGGGGCCTTTTTACGCAGACCTTCGGCAGCCGTTCCTACGTTCCGAAAATTTTTTTCGAGTTTCACATGCCCATCTTCAAACGACGATTCCCAAGCAACTAAAAGAGCCTAACGATCGCAATCACTTTCAGAATCTGCGAAATATATTCTAGTTTCATAATAACACCATCGGGAAGTTTGCACGTTGAACCATTTGGCCCGGGGGGCCTTTTTACGCAGACCTTCGGCAGCCGTTCCTACGCTCCGAAAATTTTTTTCGAGTTTCACATGCCCATCTTCAAACGACGATTCCAAAGCAACTAAAAGAGCCTAAAGATCGCAATCACTTTCAGAATCTGCCAAATATATTCTAGTTTCATAATAAAACAATCGGGAAGTTTGCACGTTGAACCATTTGGCCCGGGGGGCCTTTTTACGCAGACCTTCGGCAGCCGTTCCTACGCTCCGAAAATTTTTTTCGAGTTTCACATGCCCATCTTCAAACGACGATTCCCAAGCAACTAAAAGAGCCTAACGATCGCAATCACTTTCAGAATCTGCGAAATATATTCTAGTTTCATAATAACACCATCGGGAAGTTTGCACGTTGAACCATTTGGCCGGGGGGCCTTTTTACGCAGACCTTCGGCAGCCGTTCCTACGCTCCGAAAATTTTTTTCGAGTTTCACATGCCCATCTTCAAACGACGATTCCAAAGCAACTAAAAGAGCCTAAAGATCGCAATCACTTTCAGAATCTGCCAAATATATTCTAGTTTCATAATAAAAAAATCGGGAAGTTTGCACGTTGAACCATTTGGCCCGGGGGGCCTTTTTACGCAGACCTTCGGCAGCCGTTCCTACGCTCCGAAAATTTTTTTCGAGTTTCACATGCCCATCTTCAAACGACGATTCCCAAGCAACTAAAAGAGCCTAACGATCGCAATCACTTTCAGAATCTGCGAAATATATTCTAGTTTCATAATAACACCATCGGGAAGTTTGCACGTTGAACCATTTGGCCCGGGGGGCCTTTTTACGCAGACCTTCGGCAGCCGTTCCTACGCTCCGAAAATTTTTTTCGAGTTTCACATGCCCATCTTCAAACGACGATTCCCAAGCAACTAAAAGAGCCTAAAGATCGCAATCACTTTCAGAATCTGCCAAATATATTCTAGTTTCATAATAAAACAATCGGGAAGTTTGCACGTTGAACCATTTGGCCCGGGGGGCCTTTTTACGCAGACCTTCGGCAGCCGTTCCTACGCTCCGAAAATTTTTTTCGAGTTTCACATGCCCATCTTCAAACGACGATTCCCAAGCAACTAAAAGAGCCTAACGATCGCAATTACTTTCAGAATCTGCGAAATATATTCTAGTTTCATAATAACACCATCGGGAAGTTTGCACGTTGAACCATTTGGCCCGGGGGGCCTTTTTACGCAGACCTTCGGCAGCCGTTCCTACGCTCCGAAAATTTTTTTCGAGTTTCACATGCCCATCTTCAAACGACGATTCCAAAGCAACTAAAAGAGCCTAAAGATCGCAATCACTTTCAGAATCTGCCAAATATATTCTAGTTTCATAATAAAACAATCGGGAAGTTTGCACGTTGAACCATTTGGCCCGGGGGGCCTTTTTACGCAGACCTTCGGCAGCCGTTCCTACGCTCCGAAAATTTTTTTCGAGTTTCACATGCCCATCTTCAAACGACGATTCCCAAGCAACTAAAAGAGCCTAACGATCGCAATCACTTTCAGAATCTGCGAAATATATTCTAGTTTCATAATAACACCATCGGGAAGTTTGCACGTTGAACCATTTGGCCGGGGGGCCTTTTTACGCAGACCTTCGGCAGCCGTTCCTACGCTCCGAAAATTTTTTTCGAGTTTCACATGCCCATCTTCAAACGACGATTCCAAAGCAACTAAAAGAGCCTAAAGATCGCAATCACTTTCAGAATCTGCCAAATATATTCTAGTTTCATAATAAAACAATCGGGAAGTTTGCACGTTGAACCATTTGGCCCGGGGGGCCTTTTTACGCAGACCTTCGGCAGCCGTTCCTACGCTCCGAAAATTTTTTTCGAGTTTCACATGCCCATCTTCAAACGACGATTCCCAAGCAACTAAAAGAGCCTAACGATCGCAATCACTTTCAGAATCTGCGAAATATATTCTAGTTTCATAATAACACCATCGGGAAGTTTGCACGTTGAACCATTTGGCCCGGGGGGCCTTTTTACGCAGACCTTCGGCAGCCGTTCCTACGCTCCGAAAATTTTTTTCGAGTTTCACATGCCCATCTTCAAACGACGATTCCAAAGCAACTAAAAGAGCCTAAAGATCGCAATCACTTTCAGAATCTGCCAAATATATTCTAGTTTCATAATAAAACAATCGGGAAGTTTGCACGTTGAACCATTTGGCCCGGGGGGCCTTTTTACGCAGACCTTCGGCAGCCGTTCCTACGCTCCGAAAATTTTTTTCGAGTTTCACATGCCCATCTTCAAACGACGATTCCCAAGCAACTAAAAGAGCCTAACGATCGCAATCACTTTCAGAATCTGCGAAATATATTCTAGTTTCATAATAACACCATCGGGAAGTTTGCACGTTGAACCATTTGGCCCGGGGGGCCTTTTTACGCAGACCTTCGGCAGCCGTTCCTACGCTCCGAAAATTTTTTTCGAGTTTCACATGCCCATCTTCAAACGACGATTCCAAAGCAACTAAAAGAGCCTAAAGATCGCAATCACTTTCAGAATCTGCCAAATATATTCTAGTTTCATAATAAAACAATCGGGAAGTTTGCACGTTGAACCATTTGTCCCGGGGGGCCTTTTTACGCAGACCTTCGGCAGCCGTTCCTACGCTCCGAAAAATTTTTTCGAGTTTCACATGCCCATCTTCAAACGACGATTCCCAAGCAACTAAAAGAGCCTAACGATCGCAATCACTTTCAGAATCTGCGAAATATATTCTAGTTTCATAATAACACCATCGGGAAGTTTGCACGTTGAACCATTTGGCCCGGGGGGCCTTTTTACGCAGACCTTCGGCAGCCGTTCCTACGCTCCGAAAATTTTTTTCGAGTTTCACATGCCCATCTTCAAACGACGATTCCAAAGCAACTAAAAGAGCCTAAAGATCGCAATCACTTTCAGAATCTGCCAAATATATTCTAGTTTCATAATAAAACAATCGGGAAGTTTGCACGTTGAACCATTTGGCCCGGGGGGCCTTTTTACGCAGACCTTCGGCAGCCGTTCCTACGCTCCGAAAATTTTTTTCGAGTTTCACATGCCCATCTTCAAACGACGATTCCCAAGCAACTAAAAGAGCCTAACGATCGCAATCACTTTCAGAATCTGCGAAATATATTCTAGTTTCATAATAACACCATCGGGAAGTTTGCCCGTTGAACCATTTGGCCCGGGGGGCCTTTTTACGCAGACCTTCGGCAGCCGTTCCTACGCTCCGAAAATTTTTTTCGAGTTTCACATGCCCATCTTCAAACGACGATTCCAAAGCAACTAAAAGAGCCTAAAGATCGCAATCTCTTTCAGAATCTGCCAAATATATTCTAGTTTCATAATAAAACAATCGGGAAGTTTGCACGTTGAACCATTTGGCCCGGGGGGCCTTTTTACGCAGACCTTCGGCAGCCCCCAGGTAAAAAAATCAGCAAAAAACCTTTAAAAAAAACCTTCAGGAAAACTGCAGGTATTTCGGACTATAGCCTACATCTTTTTTACAGGTAAAAAACCTGCACTTTTCCTGAAGGTAAAAAACCTTCACTTTCCCTTTTATTTGTCCGAAATAACTGCAGTTTTCCTGAAGGTAAAAAACCTGCAGTTTTTCTGAAGGTAAAAAGCCTTCACTTTCCCTTTTATTTGTCCGAAATAACTGCAGTTTTCCTGAAGGTAAAAAACCTGCAGTTTTCCTGAAAGTAAAAAAGCCTTCACTTTCCCTTTTATTTGTCCGAAATAACTGCAGTTTTCCTGAAGGTAAAAAACCTGCAGTTTTCCTGAAAATAAAAAAACCTTCATTTTCTCTTTTATTTGTCTGAAATAACTGCAGTTTTCCTGCAGGTTAAAAACCTGCAGTGTTTCTGAAAGTAAAAAAAAAAAAAAAAAAACTTCATTTTTCCCCTTTAACCTGTCCTATATATCTGCAGTTTTCCTTAAATTTGTTCCCAAAATAAATTTTCTTACATATAAAAAAGATCTATACAGTTTTCCTTTAGGTATAAAGTTTTTGTACCTAATCTGGATTTGATTTTTAGTACCCATTATAATATATGAAGAACAAAATATTTGCAAAATTTTATTTACTTTTATGTAAAAAAAAAAAAAAAAAAAAAAAAAAAAGTTATAGAACCTTTAACCAACAATTTTATGTTTAATAATATCAATTATATTTCTTTAAATAAAGTATAGGCAGTCATATGAAATAATCATAGTACTAAAATAAATGGAAATTTTTTGTGAAAAAATTACATAATTTTGTGTACGATAGCTAAAGCTTAATAAAAAGGTAACACCAGCATGAAATATGTACGAAACTTTGAATAAACATCATAAAGCAGAAGAATACTCACATCAATTGCTTTGTATCAAAAGAAAACAAGACTTTTCGTCAGGGAACAAAAAGGGCACAATGGTGAGGTTCATTCTGCTTTGTTTGCAGCACTCATGTCTACTTTATTACCTTTTTTTCTTGGCTTAAAACATTTGTTGCAAGCTCTTGCATGTTATAGTGTCAGGGATCGCATTGGTGAGCTATAGCGCACCATTGATCTCAATTTTAATGAAAGAGATGCAGAATTTTTTTTTATTGTGGGTCACGAGGACCTGTATTTTTTTCTCAAAAAATATCCTTTATTTTAAAACAATAAATTTTCTTTTATTTAATTCTGTGTCATCAGTTCAAAGCAATTTATTTTCCTGGGCTATTTAGCTCTGAATTTAGAAGAGTGGGAGAAAGATTCTTTTTACCTCCTTCAAAACCAAACGAATCACTGGCTGTATCCTTCTCTGTGGACTGCATCTGCTGTCTGATCCAGTCGAAAACAATGACGTCACTTTTCTCCCATTCCTTGTGCATTCTGTCTGACGGAGCACATGCAAAATGACCCAAAACCAGCATCAGCATAAAGTGATAGACTGTAGATGAAATGCCTTTTTTGGGGGGAGGAGGGGATTTGTTTATTTAGTTAGTGGAATCAATCAGAATTTGCAAAATAAGCAAATGTTATTTCACGGGGGAAAAAAGTGCTCTTTTGAATAAATTGCAAAATACAATATAGTACCGTTTATCTGAAATTCCAAAATCCAGAATAATTTCATTTTTTTTTCTTTTTCTTTCATGATTTTAAAAACTTTTAGTATTTAAAAACAAAACTTAAATAAAGAAGAATTTATTTTTCTTTGGAAATAGTTAAAAATATTTATGGTCTGGAAAATCTTCTGGAATTGCAACCAACCACATAAAAAATTCTCCAATTTTATTTGATGGTCTATTTCAGGGTTTTTTAATTTCTTGTTAAGACAGTCTTACTTTCTAAAAGTAAAGAAAAATAAAAACTATTCTTTTAGCGATTTGCTCTTATGATCCAGTCATCATAACATTTAGTGGTACCAATAACGCAGCAACTATGAACCACGGTGCTGACGGGAAAGCGGTGAGCAACCAAGCCATGCCGGCCGAGGCCAGTTTCTGAAGCGAAATCTGCGTGAAAGCACATACAGCAACTGAAGATAATGCAAGAGAAGAGGAAAAAAGCTACAAAATTCTGAAGATGAGAGAGGGTGGAAATTTCATTTCAATATTAAGAGGGGGGGGGGGCGATTGAAGTGAGACAAACGGCCAGGGTGCGTATAGGAGGGGAGGGGGGTAAAGGAGAAGGCAGAACTGCAGAAGCAAATTTTTGTTTGATAATCGCCGCGTCCAGTACTGTTCTAGACCCAATTCGACTTATTTTTCAATACATTTTTCTTTCGTAAATAATATTTAGGCAATACAATAGACAATTTTCAATTAAATGTGCATGTGTACATGTTAATATATGTGTTTTATTGCAGTTATATCTTTTTTATTTTCGGCTCCAGATTCAAAAGAAATAAAAATATTGGATTCAGGAACTTCTCAGAATTATTCAGGAACTGTTTTAGAAACAAATACTACTACTACTAAAAAAAAAAAATCTTATGTATGAAAAATCATACAAATTATTCTTGCATAATTATAGTGTTAAAATGGATATTAAATAATGCATCTAAAATATTCGCATTTATTTTTTTATTATTAAAAAAAAAAAAAAAAAAAAAAAAAAAACAGAAAATTTAGATTTTTTGGCTAACATGTGCAAAAAGGTAAGTTATTCTTTTCTTTATATATATACTATTGTTAGTGAGTTGTGCAAGTTCAAGAAAATCAATTATGAAAAAAAAAAAAAAATTCTGGAAACTTCTAAAATCCTGAATATTTCCCACAAAGGATGGGATCCTATGATTTTTTCTTTTTTAAGTGACTTTATAATAAGAGACTTTTTTTTTTTTTTTTTTTTTTTTTTTTTTAAGATTATTAATCTTATTCCAAATCTATTGCTGTTGTTAAAATGATCATAATTTTTACTTTAAAACTTCTTTCAATTTCATTAAATAATTTTCTTTGCACATTTTATTAATTTCACTATTTTAACTATATGATCAAACACAAGTTTAACAGAGGTAAGTGCTGATTTCCCCATGACAAAAAATAATTAAGTTAGAAAGTTATTTTCTTTTTAATGCAATGTTTCAAAATGTAAAACGGAATTGTGAAAAACTTTTCTGTGTTTGTGGGAAATATGAGCAGTTACACACCCCCGCCCCATCCCAAAAAAATAAATCAATTTATACACACATGTCTTTTCAAAAATAAATTAATAAATTGTGTATTAAGACATAAGAAATGGAGAATACTGAAATAACATAAAAATATATTCCACTAAAATATAAAAACATTTTAAAACTATGAATCATATATATATATATGATTTATTTATTTAAATATTTGTATATATATTTTTTAAAGGGTGAAAAGTGAAAAATAAATTTTTATTTAGTTTCATTTATTTAATTTAAATTAATCCTTTTTATCATCTTTTTTCTTCCACTTCTTCATAGACTAAAATTCTCTCATTCAGAATTCCGTCATTTTATTTTTCTCATACAGTATCTGAAAAACAAAAGCAATATCTTTATTAGCAGGATTTTGCTGTTGAAAGCAAACACACTGAAAATCTTTGATTATACACATAAGAGTAAGCCTGCACAAAATGATATTTTGCTTCGTTCTTAACACTATACACTAAAAAAATTAAGTGTTTTCCCACCAAAAATTAATTGTATAAAAGACTGCCTTCTAAACCAATTTCGGGTCTTAACAAATAAAAATAAAGACATTCATTTGAAAAATATCATGAAAATTTATACAGTACATAAAGGCTTTTTTAGCATTCAAATTTTACTGTAACATAAAAGGCAGCTTTCATAAAAAAGCAATTTTTTTTTCCTCAACAGTGTTAAATATTTACAAATAACATTGAACTCTTATAATTTCTTAAAGAGCTTTCTATAATTTTATCAAATTTAAGAAAAACAGCATTTTTAAAATAATAATTATTATTATTATTAATTATTAGCATAAATTATAATGTGTGCGGAAATGACTAACATGCAGAAACAAAACAAGAGAGCAAGCAGATAAAAAATGTATAAAAGACTTGCTTCTGAACCCATTTTAAGTTTCACTATTTTAAAGTAACATGTCTTTCATTCTACATGTGAGCATGATGACAATTTTTACTGTATAATATTGCAAAAGTATCTATAACACTCAAATTTACCAAAACGTAAATGAAAAGTTTCATGAAAAAACGATCTGGATTTTCTCATGAAGTGCTTAATACTTACAACTAAAGTTGAACTTTTATAGTTTTTATAAAGCTTTCAATTATTTTTTATAAAATTTAAGCAAAACAATCTTTAAACAAAATAATTGTTTGGTGCAAGTTAAAATGGGCAAGGAATCTAATAAAATGTATACACAAAACGAGGGTGGGGGAACTTTTTTTTTAAAATACCAGCCTCTATGCACAATTTTAGTTTCACCATATAAAAATAACAGGCTATTCTTTTATTATATATTTAACATGAAATATTTTATTGCATAATTATGTAATTAAACAGCAACAAAACTGAAATTTAAATGAAGCATAAATGGCAGTTTTCATGAAAATGTGTTTTGGATCTTTCTCACGAAGTCTTAAATAGTTGCAACTAAAACTGAACCCTTGTCATTGCTTAAAGATTTTTAGTATTTTTATTAAATTTGATTAAAACGGCATTTTAAAGAAAGTTATTTTTTAGTGCAAATTAAAATGTATGTGAAAATAACTAACATGCGAAAAGAAAACTAGAGAGTAGAATAAATTTATTAGATTTATTATATAAAAAATAGTGTATCATGCATTTAATATACGTGCATGAAGCCAATTTTTCCTTTATAATTATATAAAAATACCTATAACACTCAAATTTTACCAAAACCAGAAATGGTACAAGCTTACAGAAAAAAAAGGCTGAACTTATCCCCCCCCCCCTCTCAAAAGTGGTATCAGGCAACTGACACAATATAAATTTTTCAATAATAAAAATAATGTTAAATCTGATTGCATACATGTACACACAATAAATAAAATCGGAACAATAAATCTTATATTGAATATCATATTAATTATAATTAAAATAGTTGTAAGTACTTAAAAAACAGACAAACTTATTACATATACTTGAAAATAAGTTTATTGTTTATTCTATAGAAGCATTGTTTACTGGGGCAATTGATTAGCAAAAAAATGTAGTTCAAGTTCATTAGGAAAATGCAGTTGAAGTGTTATTTCTTCTTCATTTTCTCCAAGTTTGAATTTGACATTTCTTGAAGCCAATCACATAGAAATTGATAATAATATACTGCACAAATTGAGGCTGACCCCCCCCCCCTCCCCCTACACATGTCCAAAAAGTTTTAATGTGGATTTGCACTGATCCCAAGAATAATAATTCTCAAGCTTAAAAAAGCTGAATTCAGCTTTAAGGCTGAAAAGTAACATGTCTGCAAAACGTAAAAGGTAGTTTTCATGAAAAAGCGACTTGGGTTTTTTCTGATAAAATGCTAGATATTTGAAACTAAAATTGAAATCTTGTAATTTATTATAAAGCTTTCAATTATTTTTATCAAATTTAAGCAAAATCATTTTTTAACATAAATTAAAATGGGCGAGTGAGGAATCAAGGAAAAAAACAAGACTACAGGAAAAATTTTTAAATACATGCCTCTATATACACATTTTTAGTTCCACATATAAAAATAACAGGCCATCAACAAGACTGAACAAACATTATGAACAACAAAACATCAACAAAATTGAAATTTAACTGTAGCATAAACGACAGTTTTTAACCGACTTCAAAAAAAGAAGGAAGGTTCTCAATTCAAACCGTATGTTTTTTAACCGACTTCAAAAAAAGAAGGAAGGTTCTCAATTCAAACCGTATGTTTTTTTTATGTTTGTTAGCTCATAACTTCGGAACGGATGCTCCGATTTTGATAATTTTTGTTTTGTTGAAAAGGTGTTGGTCTGCAATAGGTCCCATTGTAATATCTTTACGATCTAAAGAAAATACAGGGTGCCCAAAAAAATCAGTCCCAACTCTTTTAACTGCTAAACGGCTGCAGCTATAGTGATAAAAATGGTATGTAAGTATAGTAAAGTGGCCCTGCAGTACAAGGTTAAACCGCTTGCTGCGCCACCTGGTGGAAAATAGTGGAGTTAGTGTTCCTATCTCGAAAACGGTTCAAGAGAAAAAAAGTGAATTAGAAAGTTGAAGATTATCATCGATTTAGTGCAAAAAGATAGTTTAGACATTCATGCTAGCGTTTCTATTTCGGAAACGGTTCAAGACAGGGGAAAAAAGTGAATTATAAAATTGCAGAGCATCATCGATTTAGTACGAAAAGATAGTTTTGACATTGATGCTAAAAGTACAAAGCTAAAAACGTGCCTTTTTTTGTTCGCAATTTTTTACTATACACACTTGAGCTACATTGCTCACGTAGTAGCGTAGCTGGTGAGACATACGCTATATAGTACAAAATACGGTTACTTGATACTTTTTGCTTTGTTGTAGAAATCTTGGTCTGGAGTAGGTCCCATTATAACATCTTTACAATCTAAAGAAAATAAAGCGCCATCTGGTGAAAAACAGCGGCATTAGCGCTCCTATCTCAAAAACGGTTCAAGATGGGAGAAAAGTTAATTACGAAGTTGTAGAGTATCATCGATTTACTACGAAAAGACAGTTTTTAGACATTATTGCTAAAAATAGAACGCTTAAAACGTGCAATTGTTTATTCGCAATTTCCTACACTGTGCACATTTGAACTACGTTGCACGCTTTACAGCGTAGCCGATGACACGTATACTCTGTGGTTCAAAGCACTGTTACTGTAAGCGGTCACATCGATTAGCGCAAAGTCGTTTTCAACCAACTTCAGAAAGGAGGGTGTTCTTAATTCTTGCTATGTGTTGTTGTTGGTGTTTGTAAGCTTATAACTTCGTAAGAAATGCTCTAATTAACCGACTTCAAAAAGGAGGAGGTTCTCAATTCAAAGCGTATGTTTTTTTGTTTGTTAGCTCATAACTTCTGAACGGATGATAAGATTTTGATACTTTTTGTTTTATTGTAAAGGTCTTGGTCTGAAATAGGTCCCATTGTAAGATCTTTACGATCAAAAGAAAATACACGGTGCCCAAAAAAGTCAGTCCCGACTCTTTTAACTGCTGAACAGCTGCAGCTATAGTCATAAAAGTGGTATGTAGGTACAGTAAAGTGGACATGTGCTACGCGATTCAACCGCCTAAAGCGTCACCTGGTGGAAAAGAGTGGAGTTAGCGATCCTATCTCAACAACGTTTCAAGACAGGGGGAAAAAGTGCTTTATAAAATTGCACAGCATCATCGATGTTGTACGCAAAGATAGTTTAGACATTAATGCTAAAAACAGAACGCTTAAAACGTGCATTTGTTTGTTCACAATTTCGTATTTTGTGCACACTTGAAAAACATTGCATATGTTGTAGCGTAGCGGGTGACATTTATGCTATATAAAGTTCAAAGTATGGTTATTGTAAGCGGTCACATCTATTAACGCATAGGCGTTTTAAGCCGACTTCATAAAGGAAGAGGTTCTCAATACAAACCATGTTTCTCGTTGTTGTTGTTGAAATTTGTTAGCTTATAACTTCGTAAGAGATGATTTAATTTTAATACCTTTTTTGTTTTCGTAATGATCTTGGCCTGAAATAAGTTTCATTAGGATTTCATTAAGATATAAACAAATTACAGGATACTCACAAAAGTCTGTTCTCACTCTAACTGCTGAACGCAAGCAGCTACACTGGTAAAAGCAGTGTGTAAGTATCCATGTTGAAACTTCTGTCCGTCAGCTGCAATGCATATTTTGATCTTTGTTTGAACTTTACGATGCGCAATTTCCAGCGCAGCGGGTGACACGTATTTACTGTAAAGTTCAATATGTATGCCTAACAGAATTTTCGGTTACGAATACAGCGTATCCTTTCTTTACATTTCTAAAGACTTTTTAATTTAACGTATGTTCGTTAGTAGATAGTTTTTTGGTCATATCCGATAAAGGCAAGAAAAGTGACACAATTTAAAAATGCAGCATTTGAAAAAAATCAACTTAAAAATAACTTGACTAGAATAAAACTGGCACAACTGTCTCTGGAGTGGATAACTTTCTAGATGGAGATGTAACTTTTTTGTTCACATTGGGTGCATTTAATGTATTTTTCAGTG